>JAVFBW010176062.1:0-10902 GCA_034783835.1 Mopalia ciliata
ATTGAGGCAAATGCTCTTCTGAATAGATGTATGTTCAGCATTATATTCATCAAACAAGACATACCTCGCCCACAATCAAACGTGTCAATCATTTTAACATCCTTTTCAATGTGTCATTGGCCTATGTGGGGGCCAATCGGGACCTTAGTTCATACATGTTGCCATGGAGGAACAAAACCATTTCGTTACACATGATTACTTAAGTAGAGCAATAGGCAGCTCAAACTGTTTAAACAAATTAAACATACTCCTAGACCCCCCCCCCCCCCACCCCCCCACCCCCCCCGACATTGGCTGACTACGTCTAGATCTGTGATACCGATGACTGAAATTTCGAGATCGAGCAGTCTTAAGGTCAACTTGCGTATAAGTTATGTCGGTCACATTAGGTGAAAATAAGCTTCAAGGAAAACGTGTTTCTCTTAGTCCTGGGAATACAATGTATACAATGAACAGATAGACACATACTCTCCCAAAAAAGAAACGCAACATCACAAACAAAATTAAAAAACACGAATTCTTCCTAACATTTACGTGATTGAGACATGACAACATGATCATGTTATAATGTAAACGTCCGATAATTGAATTTAAGCACCTGATAGTGGCTGTTGATCACACGTGACTTTTGGGTCAGTCTTTGGGTAACGCTGCACGAAGAAGGCGTATGGAAAACCTTAGGGCAGTTGCACATGCGAATCATGCCTAATCATTAAGCGAGTTCAATGGGTATAAAAGCAGATAGCCGTTCAATTGAATACAGTTGTGAAATTGTTTCTCCAACCTGCTACGATATGCCAAGACTAGACGATGCTACCCGGAACGTCGACATTGGTCGTCTCCTGGCCGGTGAATCAATGAATGCGGTCGCTAGACTTTATCATGTCTACGGGAGCACGATTTCCAGGCTCTTCCATCCAGCAATCTGGTTCAACAGCTGACCGTCAATGTTCTGGTCGACCGAAAGTCACAACAGCAGCCCAAGATCGCTACATCTGGTTACTTCATCTGAGAAACCGGACCATAACAACAACAAAAACCGCATCAAATGTCCCAGGTCTCCGGAGAATATCGGCACAGACAGTCAGAAACAGTCCCCGTCAAAACGGCTTACTCGCAATCTGCAGAGAAGAGATGGTCGTACACGTGTCTACAGACGCCAGAATGAGAGTATCGCAAGGAACTGCGTCCTTGAGGTCGACAATTTAGGCTGAAGTCTGATGATGTGGGGTGTGATATCCTGCGCCCGAAAAAGTCAACTGGTGCACATCCCTGACAACTTTAGCGCTGCTCGATATAGAGATGAGGTTTTGACACCACACATGCTTCCAATAATGGACCTCCATAGAGAAGTATATCAGAACGACAACGCTCGGCCGCACACAGCTCGTGCTACTTTTGAGTTTCTAAATAATCAAATAACCAGTGTTGCCCTGGCCGTCCAAATCACCAGATTTGTACCCAAAAGAACATTTGCCTATTTGAGACGTGTCCAGGTAACGAAGATTCCAGCTAGAAACATTCTTAATCATCGATAACAATTCGTCGTGGAGACTTTACTTTTGTTACATTCAAAACTATGCCTCACTTGTTTAATGTTCAGTTTAGAATTTTTCAAATGTTATTTGAAAAAAGTGTTGCATGTGTTTTATGGTTTTCCCAAGGATGCGAAGACACACAAGTACACCGAAATCGTTCTATATACAGTTTATTTTATGCCAAGGGCAATTCTACTAAACAAACAAATGTACCTAATGTTATTATTATAAGCTCATGAGAAATAAAGAACCGATGGACTGTATTTCTATTCTGCCGAAAATTAATCAATTCATAATCAATTGGTGGTAGATATTGGGAAAATTTACACACTTGTTATTTGATTGTCGAACGTTTCCAAATATATATATGTCTACACTCTTAGAAATAATGGTTCTTTGAAGGTTCTTTAAGACAGATGATGGTTCTAAATGGAGCCATTACAACAAAAACTGTTCTTTTGCATAATAAGATAGGGAGAAATACATGGAACAGTTGCAGGGAGGGTTCCATACAGAACCATAATGGGTTCCACCAGAATTTTGAGTCATAACGGGCTTACAAAAAATGCTCTCCCAAAAATCAAACTGGGGATCCAACAAGACCGTAAGGGAATTATTATAAAACCTCTATAGATTGCCAGTGCCTGTATATAGAGATCCTATCCATCAAAATGCTTTCAATCCTAGTAACTTAAATCATATTGAACACATCGTACTTGTAACAAATATATAATTTGCACTGGTCTGGGTGGTCTTCACCCTTTTAAACTATTTCTGGAAACAACCAAATGCGAACTACAGATGAGTTGACCACACGCGCTTAGAGATAAGGGGAATACTCGTCTGACCTGTTATGTGGTCTTTAGTTTGCTTCCGGCCCTGTTCCGTCTTTTTTTGTAACAGTTACATTGAGGATTTTCTTGCGTAAATTCCAACCAAACAAATTATGGGGTTTACAGATAGAACAGGCTTTCAGTTTACTGCAACAGTATTACTTTCCTACATTTCTTATATGGCGTAACCTTAACTAAGACGCAAAACACCAACGAAAACAAATGTATTTACAATAAAATGCAAAAAAGCTGTCAAATCTTATCTACATGAATATAACAGAAAAACACCTTAATATTTATAGCAGTATTTTTATTTTGGACAGAAATATCAATGCTGGATTCTGGCGAAATTGTCTTTATATAAACGCCATATGCTACAGTTATCAATTTTTTTACAAGCATAGATAGATATATTATTCGAAAGAGGTTCCTTAGGTTTGCGGAGAAATAGCTTTACAGACGGATCGGTTTGGATAGACTGTTTATGTTCCTGTATGGGTTGATTCTGGTTCACCTGTGCATAAAAAATAACTAGGTTTAGTTCTTTGTTATTAATTGATTCTATACAGATACATAATTTATTACTTGTTTGCAACTTCGAATTAATTTTATTTTAATTACACAAACACACAAGAATACATGCTATGAAAATTCCAACTTTGGTATACCACTCAAGGTTTTGAGTTCGTTTCAGGTATATAGGAACAGTACACGATGTGCCTCACGGGCTTCCATAGTATTTAAGTAAGGAACGTTGAAAATAAATGAAACATACATGAATACGAGGTTAAATCCCAATGAAACAAACAAATAGTCTCTTATAACGTTCTTTGCCAATTGACATAGTCATATTGACAAAATGGCCATTTAATCTATTCATTCAAAATTGTATATTACTTCGACCATTGATATATAAACGGACAAGAAGACATACCTTTACTCATGGTTGAGTGGTTTTGAAAAGATAACTTACTAAAGACGAAATAGCTGTTTGGGCCAAAAAACTCTTCTTCTGACAGTTTGGCATCCTCTACAAACAGACAACAATAAATTACACTATTTTAGTGAGCAGGTAAAAGATGTCTTCTTTGAAAAATTACATCCACAAATATGTAATCAAACAATAAAAAGGGGGGAGGGACAGGAAAAGATTAAAACCCAAACTTTAAATGGTGTCATACATAAACACCAATGACCAGAAAAACCTTCGCTGACACTACATGTTTATATATCTTTCACTTATAACTCGAATGATTCGAATCACACACAACTTACGGTTCGAGTCTGTCTGGTTAAAGGCTGTCAAAAGATCGTTTTCCGGCACTGTATGACCCAGTGTCTGAGACAACTCCATTATTGTCACATACTCATCGTCATTGAGATCGTAGAAGTCCAGGTCACGAGACAAAGGCGTCACGTGATTGTTCTCGGTAGCCTTCAAATAAAACATGAGAATGGTCCATGTTTAAGTGTTATTCAAACATAATAACAAGTAGTATAACTTTTTTCGTTTCATTTCATTCCATTCATCGACTGAGGCTTTTATGTGATCCCATCTATTATTTTCGTTATTAGGGACTCTACCGCTAGCCAGAGTATAAAATGCGACTTGTATCTTTTCATAGCGTTTTCTGGTATTTCCAAAGGTAATAATATTAACATTATATAATATTCAAAAAGGGGAAGGCTTCAAGATTCTAAATATAATGTCATATTATAATAAATTTTATTATATAATGGCATTTATAAAGAAAAACTTCAAATACTTTTTTAAAATGGACCCTTGTTTATAAATTTTTTCAAACTTGCATGTCTTTGAAGACAAGTATTTCAACTCAAAAATCGTCATGGGGTTTTTGTAAATACAAGTTAGGTTTTGAACAATTGATAAAACTATATGTAAAAAATAAAAATCTGCTCTTAAAAAAATATTTGCTAAATATCTTCAAAACGAAAATCAGTATTACAAAACTGAATCACCGTTTTTTAGATAATGGCTTCAAGATTGTCTGTGCCAAATTTCAAAGACTTAGTGCAAACAAGTTTACGAGAAATAAACGATTTAAATAGTAAAAACAAGAAAAATAAAAGCTGAGAAAACACCCTAAACGTGTGATCGAGCTCCGGATTGTTGTAAGATCACTCCAATAAATTTAATGAACAAAATGTATTGTTTAATTGAATGAAAGGGCGAAATAGAGTTTCATCTATTGCTTTATTTTTTAAAATACATAATTCTTTTTAAATGTATTTAAATAGCAGTTTTAACCCCGAAATCTGACTCACGTCGAATTCACATATTTCGTTCACACCTTCGTTAAAGGTTTTCCCAAATGGGGATCAATCAGTTTGAAAGTGATTGAATTACAAAGATAATATTATAAACTATCTTTAAAATACACCCTGTATTTTTCTGACGCTTAGAATTTGTTTTATTCACTTACAAACTTGCGACTCTTCATACAAGTTATTTGAGCTATGACGTAGGTAGGGGAAACTCCATTCGTAACAATTTATGGCGGAAAATGACGACTCCGTGACGGATAATGACGAATCCATACCGGAGATACGCGAAGAATTGCGGTCAGGTTTCTATAGATACTAGTCACATCAGTGAGTTCCCCTGGTGACGTCACTCGAGAATCACAGCTGCCTCTAAATAAAAGTCAGATTTTCGAATCCCAATTTTCTCCACATGTATGCCGAATTTTTTAATGAAACAAGTTGCAAATTGTTCAGTGAATATTGGACTATTTTTAAACGTTTTCTAGGTATCAACCATTTGGGAATACCTTTAAGTGTTACCAAAAAGAAGTGTATTTTAAAGATTCAAAGTCAACCTAGTACATGTATTTGGATTAAGGTTAACTTAAATAATTCTCCGGTATAAAGATGTGGAGATATGTATTATCAGGTAATGTCTCCCATGAGGGTATGTAACAGTAGACCCTCACCCACTCCTACTAACAGGTCAGGACCTAAAGGGCAACTGGTCACCTTGTTAACATTACTACACACCCATCAGCTGGAGTACAGGCCAGTCATAGATCAGATATCTACCATGTTTGTGTTTCTACATGAAAACAGATGTACTTACATCCAGAGAAGTACTGGTTTCCAGCTGTTTCTAAACTATTCTTATCTTACTTAAAGATCATCTACATCTGTATATCACCCACTTGATATGATGACCTGCCACATACTTCAGTCTGGACCAACACCCATTTATAGCACAGGACTCAATTTAACATGGTGCAATATACAGGCAAAGTAATGAAAGTATGCACTCCAAATGTATAGTGCAATGCACAGCAACATATCAGTACAAGAGTATCATATCACATATCAGTGTGTACGCAAAAAAGACCCCTTCTCCCCCCAACCAAAAAAACACAAAAAAAATCCATGCATATTAATTCTTTAAGCTGCAATTAGAAGTTGGATAACATAAAACAACTAAGGATTTCTTATGGATAACAACTTCTTGGTTTTACTGGTGACAGCGTTTCTATCTCATTTCAGAGATTGTTTTCAAGTGTGAAGTATAACACATGCATATAGGCAATCTGTTTTTCTTATGTTTGTTTGATTGCGGTTTAACGTCATATATGTTATTTTATTTCACTAACATGAAGACATGGAAGAAGGAATCCACTCTTAACACCACACAAACCAAACGAAGACAATGTAGGACAATCAGAAGACAAAAAATAAAAGATATGCATTTATAAACACTATAAATGTCCATACTTCTAATACATGTCGTTTGTTTGTTTGGGGTTTAACGCCGTACCCAAGGATATTTCACTTATATGACGATGCGCCAGTCCAATGGTTGAAGGAAACCACCCTTGACACCACTGGCAACAAATGAAGACAAGATGGGATACATACACGACAACAACAGGACACAATACAGACGCTACAAACAGATCGGCTTCCTGTTCCTCTTTTATAGCTCTGAGAGCACCAGAGCAACATGAAGCTACCTCCAGCAACCCACCATATATTTTAGAAGACAAGGACCAGACGTGTGTAGGTGTTGTACTTTTCAAAAGGGCCATGTTAAAATCGGTCAGTACCTAGAAGTCTACTTCCATCATGCCATCTTAAACTGTGTTGTTATAATGTGTTAATAAGCCCTTTGGTAGTCATAAAATAGAAAACATGAAAACCAAAACATCCTTATAACTCACCATTTTCATAACAGATGTTTCCCAGAGCTCTGCATGCTTGTGTTGCCATGGGTACATCATCCGATTCCAACATTCGTAGCAGTAAGGGCACAAAATTCTTCTCCACAAATGGTTCACGTAATGATTCTGTCAACAATAAAATCAAAAGTAAACACAATAAATTATTATATTGAAACCGAGCTGTAAAAAGATAATAAAAACAAATGCAATGTTTTGTCACTATTGTGTTTAATTTTTTGTTATTGCAAGTTTTAAGGAGAAAAAAAAACACCGGGATATTTCAATCAACAGTTAACCTATAAATTCATTTAAAAATTACATAGACATAGTTTTTGTGCTTATGCTTCTCAGTATGATTCACTCTAATTAAGTCGGAAACCAGTATCTCAACGAAGACAATCAACTGAAGCCAAAATGAAGATTGACAAAATTATACAAAGTGTAATGAACAGTCCTAGACGCCACAAACTGATCAGGTTTGTTCAGCCAGAGAGAAAAAAATCAATGAAAAAAGGGTGACGTCTACATGTATATAATTGATTTGAAATATTTAATAACTATAACAGTCAGATAATCAGCAGGTGATAATCATTCCCCCCCCCCCCCCCCCACAAATGCACACGTAGCCATTGTTTCACTTTTCTTCCAAAGCTTCTTTAATTGGATTGCTTGTCATTTCACTCATATGACTTCATACTAACATAATGCAAGAGAGGACAGCGAAAAACCTTTAAGACGCAATTTTTTTAAATTTTTTTTTAAAGTTTTATTTTGAATTTTTTTATTTTATTAAACTTTTAAAATTTAAATTTTTTTAAATTTTATTTGTCTGTTCAACTGTTTTTATTATGTATATTGTTTTTAAAGTCCTCGACTTTCATGAAAATAGGTTTTATTACCTATGAAGTATTCGAAAAAAAAAACATCTATCTAAAGGCATCACTGTTTTCTGTTGCCCTTATTCAAAAGCCACAGAAAACACCTCTCATCACACGCTGTTCTCTGTGAATGGGATCAGAGTGAAACAGTTAAAAAAAAAATACCAAACAATATACAGTGCATGTTTTGAAACAATATAACGACTACATGTCCAACCCATTCATAATGCCTGCTCAGTTGGATAATTAATTAGAGGGCAGGAGGGGCAAATTTACTCCCATAATATTATTTCTGTTCACTATTAATAAGGCTTTATTTTTTTTAGTTCCACATGTGAGATGATTTGACACCTTTGACAGGTATATATGTGATGAAAAGTTCTTTTTAAAAATTGCCTAATATATATTGTAAATAAATCTTTGCCTTTACCAGTAGCACATTCCTGGGCCAGGGGTTGAGCTTTTTTATAGTAAATTCTAGACACAAATATAGAAAAGTTTTGTTTTATTTTGAAGTTTGTTTAGTTTGTTTATTGATCCTTGTATTTGAATAACATATAGCAGAATACTGTACATCAATCATCAACATATTAAGCATTGATGCAAAGTGAACCAATTGTACAACATTGAGTTCATTTTTAACACATGTTTTGATTCCATCATTTATTATTAATACAGAGATAGTATAAAAGCTATTTATTTATTTATCTGATGTAAGATGAACATGATAAATCCCAATAACAGATCAGTGACCAGTATTTTTGTGGGAGGAAAACTGTGTAGAAAATTTACCCAGAAGACCCTCAACCTTCTGCTAGTTGCTGGCATACCAATGCACATACAGTACCTGGAATCAAACCTGCGATCTCAGAGGTGAGGGGAAAATGTGGACCAGAAGCATACATGTACACTCTAGATCACTCTGCCACAGACACCCCTAGCGCGACTGGAAGCAACATCCACATTTTATATTATACGGTTTCAACCTTGTCTTTACAATACATTTTTGTTCAGATATAGGGTTATTCGTTGAGAGATGTTGAAAGAAACAGGCAAACTGTAGGCAGGTACATGTAGGTGAGAGAGGCACTTAACTGTAAGAGTAAGCGTACATTACATATAAAATGAGATTTTATTGCAGGATTTATTGCGGTTCTGATATCCCCAGGCAAACATATCTATAAATTATCTTAAATTGGGTGTAGATGTAGGAAGAAATTTCTACTGTATAATTTAACGAGCTGGGAGTAAGAGGACTTTTATCCAGCTTATTTTAATCCATCCGAGACACCCTTGTGTAACATTGCAGTACCAGATCAGACAGCTTTACGTTCCAGATAACCTACATAATGTCAACCTATTATCTCATGAGGCTACAGAGTACAGTAGCTTTTCTATGAGAGAGTACATTGTCACATGGAAACATGGATGACCAGGATGGAAATGTTTAAAATAATTTGTCAGACATTTTTCCAATTTTGTCCTGCAGGCCATTTTATAACACAATGTTAAATTCTGAGGAACTTTACAGGACAATCTTAATTTTCACCAGATATGTCCTGCAAATGTATTGTTATTTCCACCCCTGATGACTGATGTAGTTTGTTTGATTGGGGTTTCATACCATACTTAATGCTACTTCGCTCGAATGACGGCAGGTCAACCTAATGGGTAAAGGAAACTGCCTTCGACACCACAGGCAATAAATAAACACAAGACAGAACATAATTAAAAAACATCACAAACAGAAGGCTTCCTGTTCCCCCTCCATGAGTGCAAAGAAGCTCCCTCCCAACGCTCTGTCTGATTAAGGTAGATTCCATGTTTAAGAATCAACTACAACTACAAAGAATTAACAAAAGGCATGATAAAATGTGTGCAACATCATCCACAAGTAACTGTCATTAATTTGTCCATGTTTAATTTTTACGCATAAATTTTTAGTTTTTTTGACACAACCTTAGAAATAAAAAAATTAAGTTTTTTCCCCATTTCATTACAGGAAATCAATGGAATAATTTAATTTTTATAATGGATGATGTACTGATAGACAGCAATTTGAGAAATTCATGCATTTAACTAATTTTATTTTTGGTGATATGTGCTCAGTGAATCAAACCATTGTTGATTAACAGCAGAAGTTGGCTTGTTTGTGTGACTGGAGTTTAAGTTCGAACTCAAGGGTATTTAAATTATATGATGATGGATTATCCGCTTCAAATTGTTCCTTGCTAAATTATGGCGGAAATCCGGTAGGAAACCTAGTAAAAAAAAAAACCTGCCATTGCTGGAGCCAAATCATATATAGACTCGATCCTGTGAACGGTAAATCGTAATAGGATTATATATAGTAAGCGCACCTGTTACCACTAAGCCATGGCCATCAGCCAATAGCAGGACAACTTGTAACATGTTTATTGTTGAAGACATATTGCACCCATACATTTTTTCTTCAGTGATTTCACATTTTTTTAAAATATACTGTTTTAAAATTTCTTGTGGAATATGGCTTGAATACAGTAATATACATGTTTAAGTGGTGAGAACAAAGATGTTAGAACGTCTAATCTTACTTTATCTCAGATTAGATTGGAAAAGATTAAATATTGTAATGAACAAGAGACCCATGAATGGATCTTGACGCCCACACTGTTAAGATAGTTGAAGAGAAGGGTCTAAGAAGGGACAGATTCACGATTTGATTTTCCGTCTTGTGCCTAAGCCACTATAGGAAGAGTTGTGTTTACTAGGTATATTAAATAGTTAGACAGACATTATATGGATCAAAACCAAAACCCGCAAACCTAGACCATGATAGGAAGCTATTAACAAAACATGAAAGTGATCGGAGCAGCGGTTCCTGAGATATAGTGATAACAAGAAATAGCAATTTTCATAGAACTGCAGAAGACAGACAAATGGATAACAAAGAATGAATAAATGGATTAAAACCAAAATGAGATCAGCACAGCTACATCTTATGAGGATGCTAAATCCAAAATATGAACTTGATTGGAATAGAAGTTTTCAAAATTAGCCAATAACAAAAATGTGTAAATTATAGACAAATGACCCACTTAAAGACGAACAGACAGACAGACAGGAACCAAAATGTTACCTGCAAAACTAGACCATGTGGGAAGCTTTGAATAAAATATTAATGTGATTGGTTCGTTTTTTTGTTTGATTGGGGTTTAACGTCGTACTCAATGGTATTTCACTTATATGATGACGGATTGTCCATTTCACACGGTTCCTAGCCCTATTATGGTGGAAAACCGAGAGGAAAAACCACCCCCGCAATCGCCCGAGCCACACTCACTATACCTGAGGGTTGAGAGACGGACTCGAACCTGTGAACGGTACAGCGAAGTAGGCATTAGAAAGCGCACTAGCTAACCACTAAGCCACGGCTGCGGGCCCTAATGTGATTGGAGCAGCAGTTCCTGAGATATAG
>JAVFBW010176073.1:0-10902 GCA_034783835.1 Mopalia ciliata
GCTATCCAATTATATTCAGAAGTTGTACATCCATAACAGTCGTCATGTCTTACTAGATTGTACAGGTCATCTTATACCAGTTAAAGGGTAGGTTCTATTAGATTGTACAGGTCATCTTCTACCAGTTAAAGGGTTGGCTCTATTATATTGTACAGGTCATCTGCTACCAGGTAAAGGATTAGCTCTATTAGATTGTACAGGCCATCGACCTGTAAAAGGGTTGGCTCTATTAGATTGTGCAGGTCATCTTCTACCAGTTAAAGGGTTGGCTCTATTAAATTGTACCGGCCATCTTCTACCAGTTAAAGGGTTGGTTCTATTATATTGTACAGGTAATCTTATACCAGTTAAAGAGTTGGCTCTATTAGATTGCGCAGGTCATCTTCTACCAGTTAAAGGGTTGGCTCTATTATATTTTACAGGCCATCTTCTATCAGTTACAGGGTTGGCTCTATACAATGTACAGGCCATCTTCTACCGGTTAAAGGATTGGTTCTATTATATTGTACAGGCCATCTTCTACCAGTTAAAGGGTTGGCTCTGTTAGATTGTACAGGTCATCTTATACCAGTTAAAGGGTTGGCTCTATTATATTTCACAGGCCATCTTCTATCAGTTATAGGGTTGGCTCTATACAATGTACAGGCCATCTACCGCTTAAAGGATTGGCTCTGTTAGATTGTACAGGTCATCTTATACCAGTTAAAGGGTTGGCTTTATTAGATTGTACAGGTCATCTTATACCAGTGAAAGGGTTGGCTCTATTATATTGTACAGGTCATCTTCTATCAGTTAAAGGGTTGGCTCTATACAATGTACAGGCCATCTTCTACCCGTTAAAGGGTTGGTTCTATTAGAATGTACAGGTAATCTTCTACCAGTTAAAGGGTCGGCTCTGTACATTGTAAGGCCGTCTTCTACCGGTTAAAGGGTTGGCTCTATTAGATTGTACAGGCCGTCTTCTACCGGTTAAAGGGTTGGCTCTATTAGATTGTACAGGTCATCTTCTACCGGTTAAAGGGTTGGCTCTATTAGATTGTACAGGTCATCTTCTACCAGTTGGAGGGTTGGCTTTATTATATTGTACAGGTCATACTCTACCAAGTTAAAGGATTGGCTCTACTAGATTGTACAGGCCATCTTCTACCTGTTAAAGGGTGGGCTCTATAGATTGTGCAGGTCATTTTCTACCAGTTAAAGGGTTGGCTCTATTATAGTAGATCTGGATGTAGAAGACTGAGAAGAGGAAGAAAGTCGCTGGAGGTAGAACGCCGCTGGGGTAGAGGGTCGTTGGAGGGAGAAGGTCGCTGGTGCTAGACGGTCGCTGGTGATGGTGGTGGTGGTGGTGGTGGTGGTAAACGGTTGCTGGAGGTAGAACGTCGCTGGGGTAGAGGGTCGCTGGAGGGCGTAGGTCGCTGGTCGTGGTGGGATGGACGTAGAAGGTCGCTGCTAGCTGGTGGTGACGTGGTAGTAACGTGGGGTGTTTCTTAGATGTCGAAGTAGGTAGTTGAGACGCCATCGACTAGGACTACGCTTTCCGTAGAAATAGGTAAAGGCTGCCTTTTTTGGGGTGCATGGGCGCATCTCGTTCTCTCGAGGGAAGAGACACATGCCACGGTTGGTTCCCAAGGCACGTCGTGGTTCAGTTCCATGGTGATGTTGATGCTCACCTCTTTACCGGATAATTTATCACCCCCGGATCCAGGCCATAATAAGTCTTCGAACAGAGCGAGGACATTTCCTCCCCACTCCACTCCTCTTTTAATAGCCCTGGGGATCGCTTGTCAAAGTCTTGGTACTCACGTCGTGGTAGCCATTGATCGCGCTCAGCCTCGTAAGCGTAGCGGGGTTCCGGTTTGACCAGGGTTTCTATGTCGGGGTGTGCCATCGCTATGTACGCGGAATCCGTATCCATCCTTCAGTACTCCGATTGAAAAACTTGTCCATGAAGTCGTTATAAAACACCAACATGCGTTGTTTGCTGTACTGATAGAACATGCATCCAATTTGTAAGGGTATTTTGTAGTGAAGCGTCTTTTTGGCGGTACTCACTTCGAAGGCATCGTCATCGATGACACACGTCTCCTGAAAGTACGCGGAATTGTTTCGTTTTCGAGCCGTCTTCACGTCACAGATATGAACATCGGTGTGGGTGTCGAGGTTGGTGATGGTTTTTCCATAGCCTCATAGTTTCACCAATGAGTTTCTTGGCGATGTCGTTGTCACCTTCTCCACGGGTTTCTGTCACATGGCTAGCAAACGGTTTGAAGCACATGACGACGAGACCGTGGTTCAGGTATCAGCGAAGAAGCGGTGTCCCCAAGAGAATCTTCTTTCCCAACATACTTCCGATCAACATACGTGTGGGGGGTCGTTAAAATACCATTCGCTTCAGCATACGCCTTCATGTGGGGTGCGATGTCCTCTCGAGAGACTGTGGTGTTTTTAAAGATGGGTGGACACTCAGCAAACTTGGGTTTCAGGTGACCAGGGACGTGTAGGTCACACTCCACGAAACCAAACACGTCATTTTTACTGACCGCGTCTAAAAGCTGTTGCTGTGTTCGGGTCTTATAGCGGTGGAGAGGGTGAGTCCGAGTCTTCAAAAAGGCAGCCAAAGCCGGACACGTTGACGTTCAGTGTAAAACAGCCGATCACCGACCCGCTTCTCCGTCTGTTTCCCTTGATGTCGTATGGGGTGTCGAGAAGATGAGCTTGCCAATCTAACCAGTCATCAGCGATGAGGGTGGCGGATCGGCGTAGTGTGAATACCCCCTCGGTCTTTGTGGTTAACGCTGGCATCTCTGAGGCAAGGCAGGCGAGGTATAAGGCGTTCGAATCAAACCCCACAATCTTTTGACACAGCTTTCCACCTCGTATCTTGGTGGTGGCGGGTGAAGATGACCAACGGCCCACCGACGATGTGGTCTTACAAACACGTGTACATGTCAGTATCTGGAGCCTCCACCAGTGGGAAAAAATCAGACACATTTTGAAACATGTAGCGTAGTGACAAACTGGAAATGCTGCTACTCTATTGGAGAGTGTCGTGGTTTTCAGCGCGTTGTTGAACGCCTCTCTAGGTGGAAGCCAGGTCTCTTCTTAGCGTGCTAGACTATCCACGTAGGTGTAACAAAAGGTCCCCTTGAGCAACTTGCAGTTGTAGGTTTTGATCCATTTGTCGTAGCTTAAATTAGGCGCCAGGTAGTTGCAGACGTCTAAAACCAAAAGGGTATCTTTGGCGATCGCCATATGACTATTGTTTTTTAATCACGTACTTGAGCGTTTGTCGGTGGGCTAGGTAAGGGTACATGTCACGATTCACCATGTTGAAGTCATAGCGCCCGGTGTTTAACCCGAGGACGGGGTGTTGTGCCAGATACTTTAATAGTTTGGTCTTCATCACCTCAGCATACGGACGAGGCTTCTGTGTAGATTGACCCGGGATCAGGACGGGAATCCGAGCGTCTAACACAGCTAACACGCCCTCAAATGTCCTTAGCGTGCGTCGGTAACTCACAGCGCTGATCTCGTCGAAGTACTCGATACCATCAACGTGTAGGGGTCACCGTCAGAGACAAAACATCGTGGGTGTTTATAGCCGTGCACTTTGGCGTTGACACCGACGCTCATCGGTATATGGCGATCGATCCATACGGTTTGACTGGTGGTGGTAGCGTCGTCCGGCTCTAAGGGTTGAAGGTAGGTTTCGAAGTCAAATTAGGCCCGGTACGGCAAATACATCGTTTCGTGAGGTATCAAGATACCTTCCTCCATCAGATCTTCAAAGATCGTAGGGGTGTTGTGAAACACCCCGCCAGGGTACCGCTTCTTGATCGAGACGTCTCATGTTTTCTCGTGCCGGTGGAGATTAAAGGAGCGCTGAAAGTTCTGACCGCATTGCTGACACTGGTATTGGTGTGCGTAGAGACCCCTGTCCTTCACATAGCTAAAGTGGCGTTGGTACAGGTTGAGCGTCATCGTGGACGTGTGCTGACCCTGCGATAGACGTACGCCGATCGCGTGTTGAGCCTCGTCTTCGAGTGTAAGTTCGTAGACTGCGATGTTGACGTGGAATAACGCCTCCGCATGGTCTAGCGACTGAGAGGTACCCCACGAAATTCTTTAGCCTCCATCTCAACATCCACCAAGTACCTCTGGAAGTAGCACTGTGCTTGGGTGTCGCAGTCTCTCGGTGGTGGTCCGGCCAGACATCGAAAGAAACAAAGGTTGTCTGTGTAAGGACCGTTCGACCCACGGACGAGGGCGACCAGGCCCTGTTAACCAGCAGGTACTCGGGAAAGCTCATCGTGCTCGGCGCGATCATAATCTAAGATAATTTGTTGACGTAGAACACGACGTTGGTGACATGCTCTACAAACCACTTCGTGTTGTAGACGACCCCAGGTCATCGCATCGTGCGTCTTATAGACAGTGATCTCTTCTAGAAGCGCTGTGAAGGTTGCCTCGTTCTCTACTAAATGTGGGTGGGTAAGACACGGGCATTGTTGATGCTAGGGTAAAAATACCTTACCTTGTTGGTCTCACGATGTCGCAGGATCAGGCCGTAGGCGAAATTGACTTTGAAGGCGGTCGTTTGGTCGTCTTAAATGGCTCGTAGAAATCAATCCAGGCTTCGCTCACCGTGGAGAGGGAAGTTGTAACAGTCCTGGACAGGTCGCCCACGATAAAAATGTTGCTGTATGGTGGACCAATGCTGGTGGTTCAGGGCAGCGATGTCCGTGTCCTGGGGTATCACATCAAGGAGTGGATCGCTCCCATCCGCCACAAAAGATTCAGCTGCGTTATCCAGAGAGGTGAAGAGTAACGGCTCTTGCGGGGGAGTAGGGTGTTGTTAGGGTTGGCCCTGTTCTTCAAAAGGTTGGGGTGGTACCTCCATCTCCTCTTCATACGATTGGTGTGGCACGCTCCTAGCAGGTCTTGGAGGTTTAAATGGGACCTGGGGTGCTGCTCTGGTTCTACCGCATGACCGCCATCTTGAACGGGTATATCGCCTCTTCGTTTGCACGGGGGCTGGTCATCATCCCCATGTCTCACGCGTTGATGTCGCTTTAAATCCGACGCCCGCTTGAATGGGATGCAGTGGGCGCCACAGACAAAGTGTCGATCTCTTTGGTCTTCTTTTCCTCCTTATCATCCACCAGCTCGGGTGGGGTGTTTCTTCGATGGCGTAGTAGGTTATCTCTCCGCGTAAATTGCATATGACAAGTCTCACAAGAGAACATCGTGGGTAGGTAAGGTAAATAAGTAGGTAGGTTGGTTGTCGCAGCTAGTCGCAAGGTAAGGCAGGCAGGCAGGTCTGGAATGAAGCTCAAACCACAGAGAGCCCTCCTGTTATAGCCGTGGTTCTAGCACTTTCGATCTAAAACCGACTCAAATCGGTATCAACCACACCCTGTAGGCACATAACACACACTTGGGTCATTGGGTACACAGCTGACGCAATCGACGACGTCGTGGACACACCAGGCCGACACTCAAGCCCTAGAGTCGACGGACTGGTGTCTCCATGACATTACTTAAGCTCTCCACTGTCGGCCGGGTACAACAAGCCGACCGCTAAGCCCTAGTGTCGGTTGACTGGTGTCTCCAGGACATCACTCAAGCTCTGGGCTGTCGGCAGGGTACAATAAGCCGACCGCTAAGCCCTAGTGTCGGTGGACTGGTTTCACCATGACGTCACGCCCGTCTGCTGCTAGCGTCGCCATCTTTTTTGTCTGATCACTATTACTGTGTCATGAAGCCGCGCTATCCATCGCTCATACGGCTTGAATTAGGGCTGATAATTAAAACGAGGATGTTCAAAACATACCCACACCTACGGAAGAACTTCCACCCAATGCTACAGTATTACTTCATTGTTTTATTTATAATTTCGATGAAAAACAACCCCTGTTCAACGCAACTCACACGACTGTGGACAGTCAAACTTATTCAGTAGTCAAAAGTTACAACTCGATCGCTTTAAATATGACGCCACGTGAAAGAGCGCCTTCGCCTTTCCTAAATAACATCCCCACTTCCACTGTTTACCATCAACCACCCCGAAGTCTAACGCGAGGAAGCACACCTCATGCTGGCTACGCCATTTTGTTTTTGTCTGTTCACTAGCACTGTGTCATGACACCGCGCTATCCATCGCTCACACGGCTTGGATGAGGGTTGATAACTAAAACGATGATGACCACAAGATACCCACACACCTAAGGAAGAACTTCCACCCAATGATAGAGTATCCCTTCACTGTTTTATTTATAATTTCGATGAAAAACAATCCCTGTTCAACCCAACTCACACGACCGTGGCCATTCAGACTCGTTCGCTAGTCAAAAGTCACAGCTCGATCGCTTTAAAAATAACACCACGTGAAAGAGCACCTTCGCTTTTCCTAGAAACATCTCCACCTCCATCGTTTACGCAAAAAAGAATCGTCATCCACCCCGAAGTCTAACGCAAGGAAGCACACTTCAGCTTTGTTGTCGATCAATGACTCGTTCAATCCAAGAAGCTTCTGAGACGTCCGCGCTCACTGCATATAAACAGCTGCCCAATCCCCATTCAGTCATAGCACAATTATGAAGCAGACAGGTCCTCAACACCACGCCAGCCACGAAAAGTAGCTATGATGAGAACGACGCCATCCCTGAAAAAAAAAACAAGAAGAAGACCAACCGTGACACCGTATGCTCTTCTCCTCCAGTACCTTGAGGCCGAGTGTAAGAATAGACAGGAAGACGAGAAGACATCAGAGGCCGAGATGTCCGAGGCCACTGAAGAGTCGTCGGAGAAGGCGTAGACCCTGGCGGTCTGGGCGGTATAAAGTAGGCTGGTCCTACTTTATTGTTACTTCCAAAGGCCCTTCTCAGGGCCACCCAACTCTTCCCAAAAAGGTTTCTAACATTTGCAATGCCAATCTAACACCAGACCCCCACCCACCTTGACTTAGGACGCCTGGTTTAGAAAAAAAATCCACCACATACACTACCAGACACAGACCTCGGCGCCATCACCCACACAACCCCAATTAATACATATTAACATACACTATAACGATAATATGTAGTAAATAATTACTACATAAATACGAGAGCGGAGGCAAAATGCCTCGCACACGTATTTATGTAGGAATTATTGCTACATGCTAACGCACAACGCTTCCTTATTATGTGCTAATAAATACACATTGAGTTGCTCTGACTATACTACTGGCATGCTGTATAATTGTTGGCGTAAGGTGAAAATTGTTGGTCACATCACAAAATGACACTTATCTCTAATTCGACCTTGTCTCTTTTTGTTTTTGTTTCACTGATTTATATTTGGTAAGACTTAGTCGTGTTTGTGTACGGTTGAGATTGCCATATCAAACACATGTTACATATTACAGTTAACATATATGAATTGCTATCAGTTTCATGTGCGTATAATATAAACTATTCAACCCGGATTTCTGCCCATTTAGTTTAATGTAAAAATATTCGAGTATTAATGTGGATAAATTAGTAATGGATGTAGATCTATTCCATAAGGGTGAACTTGTTAAGACCCACTTTCAAAAATGAATATAAAAAGTTTCCAAATTCGCTGATTTACTGACCCGTGTAAAAATAAAGCATTAATGCTTTCAATTTTTGTTCAGCATATTTTAAATATGTACTACATGTGCTTTGACGTCATAAATACTATACCTAATTATTTTAACGTTATGAACCCTTTAAGACTTGAACACTGGTTTAATTGGTTATCAGCCAGGTGAATTCTGGTGTCTTACCATCCCTTGTTGTTATCTGCAGCTGTAACTCAACACTAACACTTCAGCATTGAACCATAAAACAAAATAGTCTATTCAGTACATTTTTGTAATATCCACATTTACTTGTATTGTCCGAAAAAGAATTGTATCGGGTAAATTTTTAATTTGACCAAATCAGCACCTAAGACTTGTACTTACGGGCTCAACACGCTGTAACCCATTTTCAATTCAGATATATTGGAAATTTAGTAGATAGAAACTAAACTAAATTTGCTCTACTAAAAATACATGAACAGTGCATTTGGGATGGCGCAAACTGGTCTCTTCACAAAATGACCAAACTCTTCAACAAATTTTGATTTGGAGGTGATATCAGCAAGCAACCAGCGTTCACTTTCGGTTGTTCTGGCAACATCATAATCTCGTTAATTGTGTTCAGTAGGATAAAGATAATTGTATTTAAAAAAAAATGTTATTTCATTATTTCCATGGATTTTCCAAACGTGCACTTTAAAAGTATCTCGGAATAATCAATTACCTCATTGACTAGCCAACATTCATTTCAATTTTGTACAACGTTTTCTTTCGTTTAGTTAAGTAGTTTTTACCTTGGCCTCGGTTGTCTGTTAGCATGTTTTGTTAGGCTTCTCAAAACTGATTGTGTCAAATTTATGAAAAACCATTAAACACTTTCATTTGAGGACCGATTGAAATGACTAAAGTAATCTAATCGCGTTCCATCCAGACCTGTTGAATTAAAGTGCTTGTAATATATCACTTTTGTCCACCAGATTTATGAACATGGCTTCTCCGAATTTCACATAACTGTATTGAGAGCTTTCCTATGAATATGGAACGTTAACTAGGAAAATTTGACAATGTTTAAAAGTCACGTGGTACATTTTCTTTCTATATTTTGCATGTTGAAGTTGTTTATACAACATGTTTAGCGGAGATTTAAAGTCGTTATATTAATTCAATACAACCTTTGAACAACAAGAAAGATTTCGCAATAAATAAAGTGAATGTGCCATGTAGTGTGCATGCTTTACAACACTGGGGCCAATAATACATGCCAAACATACTACTTACTTTTGATGCATATTTATCACACACTCATAATTTTACATTATGAAGTCAACAGTGTTTGCATTAATACAGCTTTAAATGGTAATGGATATTTTATACTGTTATTTATACTTCTCAAATACTATGCTACAGACAAATTTCCTAGGTAATGTTGAATATGTTGAAAATGATTTTTCTCTGTCGACATAATAACAACATTTAGACTTCAGAGTTCTTGTAAATTATCAATTCTGATGACATTATATGTTAATTTAATACTTCTTTTGGTCGATATGAGTAAAATGAGACAAATATGCATGTTAAAAATTATCTGTGCAACATGTCACAGGTGTGAAGACAGTCCTCACAAAGAAAACGTTTATCATTATTGATTCATGTATTCACCACTGATATCATAGTCCTCTATCTACTGGGGGATTACACAATATTTTCTTTTAATAGTTTGCTTAGGTCTCTGTTGTTGTAGCCGTGTTTGTGGACTATAAAACCAACAAGGCGACAAATTTGAATGTTCCCGTACATCCCAGCATTCAGTAAACATTTAAATGCTTCCGTACATTCCAAATTTCGCTAGTTACAGTTAAATGTTCCCGTACACCCCAGCAACCATGAGTTATATTTAAATGTTCCCGTATATCCCACATTCACGAGTTACAGTGAAATGTTCCCTATATCCCAACATTCACGAGTTACATTTGAATGTTCCTGTATATTCCAACATTCACGAGTTACATTTAAATGTTCCCATATATCACAATATTCATGAGTTACATTTAAATGTTCCCCTACAATCCATCATTCACCAGTTACAGTTAAATGTTCCCGTATATCCCAACATTCACGAGTTACATTCAAATGTTCCCGTGCATTCCAGCAATCATGATATACATTTTAATGTTCCCGTATATCCCAACATTCAGGAGTTACATTCGAATGTTACCCTTCATCCCAATATCCAGGAATTACATTTGAATGTTCCCGTACATCCCAACATTCACGAGTTACAGTTACATGTTCCGGTATATCATAACATTCAGGAGCTGCATTTAAATGTCCCCATACATTCCAACATTCACGAGTTACAGTTAAATGTTCCGGTGTATCACATAATTCAGGAGCTGCAGATGAACGTTTCGGCATTTCTCAGCAACAGGAGTTACATCTAAACGTCCCCGTACAACCCAGCAACACGAGTTACATTTAAACGTCTGCGTACAACCCAGCAACACGAGTTACATTTAAATGTCCCCATACATCCCAGCAACAGGGGTTACATTTAAACGTCCCGTACAACTCAGCAACACGAGTTAAATTTAAACGTCCCCGTACATCCCAGCAACACGAGTTACATTTAAACGTCCCCGTACAACACAGCAACAGGGGTTACATTTAAACGTCCCCGTACAACCCAGCAACACGAGTTACATTTAAACGTCCCAGTACAACCCAGCAACACGAGTTACATTTTAACTTCCGCGTACAACCCAGCAACAGGAGTTACAGCTACATGTTCCCATACATTACAACATTCACTTTAAATTATGCTTTTTAATGGCTTATTTATGTGCTTTGTGTTTGGCGTCTTTCCCTTTTATCACTTTCCCTTTTATCACTTTCCCTATTGCAACAAGAAGGTAACATCGAGCCTATTGTAGCTATGAATAAAAGGAAGGCGAGTATAGACCTATACTTTATTAGACGTAAATCATATCTATGTGAGTTATTAGACGAATCAATCATATCTATGTGAGTCATTAGACGAATCAATCATATCTAAGTGAGTTATTAAACGAATCAGTCATATCTATGTGAGTCAGTAGAAGAATCAATCATATCTATGTGAGTCATTAGACGAATCCATCATATTTATGTGAGTCATTAGACGAATCAATCATATCTATGTCAGTTATTAAACGAATCAGTCATATCTATGTGAGTTATTAGACGAATCAATCATATCTATGTGAGTCATTAGATGAACCAATTATATCTATGTGAGTCATTAGACGAATCAATCATATCTATGTTAGTTATTACAC
>JAVFBW010176084.1:0-10902 GCA_034783835.1 Mopalia ciliata
ACCGTCCAGGCTGTTGTAACTCAAGATTTTGACGGTCATGGTCTGTCAAGAATTGAAGTCAAAATTTCAAAAGGACCGATTAAAGTATGTGCCAGGGGTTTTCGCTCAACGAAAGTTAAGGAGGGAGCTGTGGGGCCAAACGTTAACATTGCGGCTTATGGCAAATTAATGGTGGTCTGGGGCCAGTAGCTATAAAGTTGTGTTAAAAACATTGCCTGGATATTGTTGAGCATGTTTTCTAGTAACTTATTTTCGATAATAGTTCAAAAATTAAATGGAACCCAACACATATACATTAAATTTGAAATAAATATACATTTTAGGTTGATTTGTTGAAGTTCAAAAGCAATAACCCCAGCACCAGTAGCATGTAGGCATGGCTTTTTTTTATACATGTGTATGCTGTACTGCTGCATGTCGTATAAATTGCTCGAATCAATGTTAACTTCCACAAATACACTTGGGATTAATGTTTTTGTAATATTAAGCCGTCACAACATTGATAAAGCCCACATTAAACAGATAAACAAATTGGTATCTCTCTGGTCCAGTCTTTGATTATCGTATTGGCTGCCCATCTTAGATGAGATAAATACTGTGTGGATCTTGTGAATCGTTCTACAAATGCATGACGTCATTGTGGAGGGACTGCTTTTTATTACCGAGGGATAAATAAAGAGTGATTTCGGATTGATTCGCTACTGCTTCATTTGCTTCGTCTCAGTTATATTTGGAATCCGTTGTCATTAATGTTGTGAAGATTCACTCCCCAATCCACTTTTTTGGCGAAACATGAAACAGCAGAAAGATCTAGTTAATTGGCCATTATCACAGGCCATCTACTTCCGACCTGATAAGGTGAACTCTATACCGATTGTGCGATAGCCGGTACAGTGTACAATGCCAGACAATAATTCAGGAGCCGCATGGCTTTGTAAAATCCAGACACAATTGCCACATACCTTCATACTGAACCGTCCCGGTAACAGATGTAAATACAAAAATAAATTAGCCTGAAATTAAATTTATCTGTGTGTATAATCCAAAAAAGAAGATGGTATTTTCCACTGTTCATCAATAAACATATTTTTGTTCCGATATGAAAATTGTTTTCTTATTTTACATCCCAAATGAAACGATATTCTCTACGGTTATATATGGATGTTAAAATGGATACAAAGAAAAGTAACTTTAGTTTAATCAGATCTCGACAGAAAACTGGTAAACGGAATCTCGTAAATAAATTAACTTTCCGCAGTTTCTTTGAAATTTCGACGTAGGCATTGCATACTGTGTATTTGACCCAGAACTTTGTTAACATGCATGGGTTATGCAATGTCAAACAACTATCATGTTTGAAACAATTTCTAATTTGGCTATAATGTTTTTCATGGTCTCTCTTCGGAAAAAGTAGGATCAGCGGATAACATTTGAATGGAGAATCTATTTTCATTATTTTCAAATAGTATAGCCAAAACAGAAAGTATGTAAAAATGTTATTTATAAACATATTCAAACAATTACTATCGACATACATTTATGCATGCTGTAATAGCAAAAGCTAAAAACATATCTGTAACAGATTGCTCCATGCAATTACACTTTGTGTCTATTAATGAAATAACAAAGAACATTCACTATACTTTCTGAACGGCTGCGTGTGAACTTTACTAAAAACTAACCAGTTATTTTTGTAATCTACCAATTGTCATATGCACATTTATCAGCAGTAGGTCTAGAGCCGGTTTTTAACAACTGTATCAACTTTAAACCATTGTTGTTCGACGCCACGTCACAACTGAGTTTCTTTGTGACATTACAAAATATTAACCTGACTTATCTTTTGAACAACCCATCCCTGATATCGTATTCCAGTCAAAGTGGCAAAGATCTATATAGATCAAGTTTACAACAGATGAAGAGTGGTGTTGGTCACAGTTTTAGGATATTGTCTTCAGAGAAATTGGATTCAAGGAATATCACTTAGCTATATGTGTGGACACTTTGCCATAATTCATCACTATAGGCCCAGCAAATTGAACGACTCTCTGTGGATTGAGGATTGAATCCGCGATAAACTGTGGCGCCACCAGCGATGAAATACTTGATAATACTGATAGCTGGACATGTTTTATCGACAAGTCTGAGAGACAAATCCATTTCCCGGATGGTTTGTGCCTCTGTGCAGTTGTTTTCTTCATTTGATCCTCTGAATCTTCGAAGTTTAGCTATAGATCTAAGCCTCCAAGAGTGAGTTACGAAGGTTCAATATCTATTGTACCCAGCCATGGAAATGTATACAGTAGACAGGCAATTCATGGTTGTTTTACCGAGAACTTGTAGCTGAGTCGGTTAACTAGTCCAAACCCCGAGTTCGAATCCAGGGGGAAACAAGCAAACATCTTCTTTCTCTACAATAAAAATAAACAAGCGGTTTAGGCTGGTTGGTATATTTCATTAATATATTAATGTGGGATAACACTTTCTTAGTTCAAACATATACCTGTTCAGAAAATTTTGTAGGATGTTAAAACTGTTGGAACTAATTTGGAAATTTCGAGTTTAATGGCCCAATGTACCATGAAGCAAAGGTTCCCAGGAATTGTAGCACCTGCTACCTCCCACCAGGGTTTTCACGTTCTCTTTAACGCCCTGCATGGTTGCAAGCGGATATACTACGCGATTCCTTCGCCGGATTAAATCCAACTGAACAGTTATATTTTATACCAAGATGTATATTCAGCTCCTTTATGACAACACAACAATCGCCAAGTACTATTATCAATAAGGTCTTGAAAATGGAAGTCAGGCGCTACCAGAGAGAGCCGCCTTTGTAGGACAACAAACTAGACACGTACATTATCTAGTTGATCAATCTTTTGAGTTCCATAGATTACAACTCATATTCCAATATCTGAACATTCATCACTTCCTGATCATTCGGTCTAAGGTCATTTTGAAATCATGCCGATTGAAAAAGCACAAATTCTTCCCTCTGAAGGAAAAAAACAAACAAATACGTTTAGAAAGAGGAGCTTTTTGATTGTAACTTCAAACGCTTTATCCACTGCGTTTCTTGTAGTTTGGTGCCAAGCAAAGAATCCAAAAAAGACATCCTTTTTTTGTATTTCAATTCGAACAACCTAGTACTCGTTTATCTCATTTCCTTATACAGGATTCTCAAAATTTTTCTACAAAATTGCACTCCTTTCTAAATTGTTATAACAATGACCCATTTTAACATACAAGAGAGAGACAAATCTATAAAGGATCTACTAGTGAAAGCGAAACCGGCAACTGTTACTCTCATTCTGTTAATCGGATAAGTTCTGTCGTTTTTTTTAAAACCAGTTTGCAGGTTGTTAAATTCTTTACCCATACGGGATATATTGTTTGCTATATAAATGCAACATAAAGGTTATTATAATTACCTTCTTCAGAGGTGTCTGTAGGTTACCCATGGTACATCCCGATTAAGGTCTACTTAGAAACTTGTCTCTGAGAGTTAATCTAGACCATGAGATGATTTATTGATTTTAATAAATGGACAACATTGTATCAGTATGCATAATTTTTAGAAATATATAAGCCCTAAGACTTTCTTGTCCAACTATGTTTATCAAGGAAAAACACATGGATCTGTCGGTCTCAGACTGATCGGAATGAAACATAATTTCGTTTCGTTTCCAGTAGTTTATATATAGAGATTTAGCACTATTTTGTTATAAGAAATAACCAAAGGGACAATCTATATATAAGTATATATATTCATCAATATATGGTAAGCAAAGCGGTACGATAAGAACACACTCTGTCAATGTTTGATATTTTGAGATTGCAATTCTTTATCCATCCAGAGAAACGAATGAAGAGTGATTCACCCAATACCATCCGCCCCAGAGGCATGAACTATAATAGCAGTAACCTGTTCTTTTACCACCAACATTGACGTTTGAGAAAAGGTTAGATCCTGTTATTATGGATTAGTTATAAACAAATACTGCTTCTAGTGGCAAAGTGGAATACAGTTAAAAAAAACTGACTGTTTTAACAAAATATGTGTAAATAGATTGAATATTTTAATTTTAACTAGGCTTCTATGCCAGTAAATTTTATTTTTTTTTTAAAGTAAGGAGCTGAATTAATTTAGTTTAGCGACAGGTGGAGGAATAAAGATGATGTCAACTGATTATATTTCGAATAAATACAGAGAGAAAAATTGTTTGCCTTCACCGAGATAATATATACATGAATAACAATCATTATGCAAAATGTAAATTCAGGTATCCAAGTCAAAATTTTGCTAAATGTCATGAGTTTGAATAGCCAATTATCACTAAATTTAGGAGTAACTTTTTTCAGAAAGTGCGTTAAGTCAACTTTTTCCTCCATAATTTTTGTGAATAAAAATAGCCAACAAACAGTCGTTATATTGTTCGTTGGATTCCTGCCCGAGGCATGGGAGATATATTTATTTTCCAAGAATTGTGAATAAGAAGTATGACATGGGATTGTAGATAGTACGATGATAGTGATATGTGGGTAATCCAATAGGTGCACTGTTAATAGGGAATTGTAGACTTTACCCTTAAAGTGATCATGATATCCGGGTATTCTAATAGGTCAACTGTTTGTAGATATTACCGTTATAGTGATATCGGGGTATTCTAGTAGGCCGCATTTTATCTGGTTAACCTTCCTACAGATAGGGACTATCAGGTCGGGATATAAACAGCAGATATTTCGTTCTATGGAGCAGTTATTATTTGCCTAACATTAGTCGCGGTCATGGCTTTTATGTGGGAAACGTATCGGCAGAACGGAGAAAAACACGATCTATAGTACAAGACATGACACGTACAACAGACTATGTTATAGATCGCCTTGCATTTCATGCTACCTTCAATCGCTTGGGGCAGTAACTGAATTGGACTCGATTCACATCCACGTCCATGATTAATGCACCTCATGGTACGTTAAAATAACAGAAGAAAGTGAAATTATTACACTACATTCGTTTAAATATATTCAATTAATGTATGTGAGCTCTGCTTTTAATAACTTGTGGATAAAAACATTTCTGTTGAAAATAATTACAAACCTGATGTTTAAAGAACAGAAGTTACTTATACATCATATTTAAATCGGGACCACATTGAGAAAACATTCGCGCCGCATGCGCCTTCCGGGTAACTGATGGACAACTGGGCAACAAAAGCTACTCACTGGTTCCTCAACAGAAATTTATATGTGTGATTTGCCAATTGATATGAAGCTGATTTTGTATTTCCACAATCATAAAACGCGTTTTTATTTTTCCCACACCTCGATCGATGTGTAGGTAATGGATCTATTGCTTGCAAGTGAAATCTCGTGAAGCGTTTTTTGTAAGTGATTAGTCTACTTACATAGTTGACATCTAGAGGCATAACGGGCGTAATCTATTCAGTATCTAAGCGGTCATTTAATTGTCAACGAAATATTGGTGAATAAGTAAAAAAGGAAATTGCATCTGGAGATATTTGTAATCGATTACAATTAAGATAAAAATGAGAATATATTTTAAGAAAATAGTTAATAGACTTCTTATGTGTTCTTGTCAAATTTCATGAACTGTTACTGGTTTTGCAATATCATCTTCGACTGAGCACGAAATGCGCATGGTTAGCTCTTATGACCGTTGAACGTCCGGTATGCATCGGACTTCCGCCAATTTCTTTCAAAGAGCTGATCGGATTTCTTTGTTTCTAATAGGAAAATTTTAAAATCCTTTTGTCAGAAACTGCTGGCATAATTTTAAAACGATTTAAACTAAATTGTATATGGGTAAACCTGTCTACTATATTCCTTACATTATCTTTTCTCTGTTAAAAACATGGCTTCTAAGTATTGATGTAGATTTTGTGATATGACTTTCGAATGGGAACTATAAAATGTCGGATACATTTCAAAACATTTTCCCAAAGTAACGAAAACGGTCATAAGTCCCGCATGTTTGTATACGTTATGCGATGAAATGTTTTTATAATTTTCGGATACATGATTCACAAGTTCGGCAATACTGAATAGATTTTTCAAAATAGGCCTACATATCGGTTTGCTCACTTTTTATAAATTAAACCAGGTTCATCTGATGGACAACTGATAGAAATAAGAATTATTACGATACAACGGCTACAGCTACTGTCCATTATCGTGCCACATGCAAACAACAATAGCATAACTTAATATAACATCGCACAGATGAACACGAAGCAGCTGGATGTTTACGTTAGCGGGGACGATGTCTTTCTGTATAAGCCATGAACGGAAATAACGTTATTAGACACATATATTTTCGTGAAACTACTGTTATTGATATTCTGAGGCGTAACAAAAAGAATTATTATCGGGAAGGCAAGGACTCACTATAAACGTTTCCATATTTCTGTGCGCTATATTTTGATTCCATTTTTAGCATTTGCAAAGTCATTTTCTGCAAACCATTCTTTAAACAAAGGGTTTGGATGTTCTTGGTCAATGTATACATGCTTCTGTCACTTGATACAGTTACAAATTCACCTGGAAAAATCATATGTTATATAATATAAGGAAGTCGATATTTTAATGTTGCACAATGCTAGAGCTGTGTGTATTGGTATGTATAAAGGAGGGCAGCAAACCCGCTTACCACAGGTTAACTATCTGATACAATAGATCAATCGATCTCCGCATTACGTTACACTGATGAGAACAATGACTGGTCACGTGACAGGATATTCTGACTTATTACACATGATGTCTCTACGACAAGTATGCGTCGATGCAGTTGCCATATTTACAGTCATATTGACATGGATTGATTGAGCATTAGACGTTTAGACGGAGGGAATTACCACAACATGGTATCATTGGGTTAACTTCCCATTTACCATTTATTCGTGTCACATGGTAACTTGATAAACGAAGCTAAGCATTGAATAGAGTTTGACATTAGCTATCAAATAATGCTAATAAGGAATTGTTTTGATTTGTTTTAAAAATCTTATTCACAATACACAGTAAACTAGTCCATTAAAACGTAAAAATTATTATGGGGAAGAAATTTTTAAAATGGCGGTTGCATGTGACTCCGTTTACCGCAAGAAAGCAGTATTACATTCTCGCTTTTTCTAATGACAAGCCCTTCAGTCGCTTATGGCAGCGCGGACAAATATGTTTGAAGGTAACATCTATTCAAATTTGTATTTTATCGTCATTTGTACGGAAGTGTCGCACACATCACAATATTCACAAATACCCACTCATTCACCAAACCTATACTTGTTTATTATATATTGACTATCCCTTTAATCATTTTTCAACTTCAAGAGGCAAACTCTGAATAATGTTTTAATATTTAATTTCACATTCTACGTGGATATTTAATCAGAACTCGCTTGCTACCAATAATATAAACCCAATTTATCCTTGGTCTAAGTTCAAATTGAGCTAGTGATAGAGTTTTCTAGGGAGGGGCAAAGACCTGGTCATTCCCTTCATATGACGACGGACATATAGCTCTGCAAACACCAGGGTAACAGCAAAGCAACCTCTTTTCTCGCCTCTTACGATCAACCGAGGAAGCCGAGGGAGTATTCTGCAGGGCCGTGGCCCACCCGCTCCCTCACAGGCACATATTTGTCTTGAGATGTAAGTATTTACATTAATTATTTCCATTAAGATGCAAAACAGGATACCAGAATGCTCTAAAACACCATACTGATGAAAGATTTTTATTCTATTTCCAAATAATCAAATAAATTATGTTGTCTATCAAACCATGTTTGAAGAAAAAATATTTGGCAAAATATATATATATTTTTTGTTTTGGTCAACTTTTCCACATTAATCTCATGAGGATCCCATATAAACAAGTACAATATTAGTTGAAAAGTTTATGTACCAATGGATTAGCAATAAAAAGCTACTTTAGGCAACTTCTTTATTGATTCATTGGTGTTTTATGCCATGTTTAGATGACAGATTTCCATAATGTTAGAATGTAATTTTTCTCCAGTGCTAAGTAAAGACAACACTGCTACTCTTCAAACAAACTGCCCTTAGCCAGAGAGCAACAACTTCTTTGAAAATTTAGGTAAACCAATAATTCTATCCTCCTAAAATGTGTTTGGGTTCAGATTCTTATCTGCAGATGATAAGTTAAAAGCAAGTTTGACGACCTTACGAAGAGTCTACTCACCAATGATATTTCCTAAAGCCCAGACGGCCTGTTCACAAACATTTTGATGAGGTGACCCTAACAGTTTGAGAAATAATGGAACGGCACCTGAATACAAGAGAATAGTAAACAATAAAGTCTTAAATAAGTATCAGTAGAACAGTTTAATACTCACAGGAACAAAGCACTTAGTTTCCCTTGCATGCAATATACTTTGTAGGTTTAAGGACTTGAACAAAAGCAGTTCCGGTGAAATCAATATTTATTTCTGCTGCAAGTTTTCAAGATTCCCATCCAATATTCATGTGATCCAAAGTTCAGCACCCATTCTTAATAGGATTTTATCCTTTTGAGAACATAGTTATTCATTTACGTTGATTTGGGGGCACAATATTTTGGCTGATCGATTGATGGGGGTTTTAGCCCGTGCTCAAGGGTAATTCACTAATAAGGCGGCAGTGTATTCCAACAAAAATTGACACTAGCACAACCAAGATGTGAAGTGTTTCCATAATGTTGAAAAGGTAATTTTCCCTCCTGTGCTAAGAGAAGACAGCATTGCTACTCTTTAAACAAACTGCGCTGAGGGCCTCCTTTAATATAACTGGCAACAAATAAGGAGGAGTCAAAAGATGGGACGGTTTCGCATTTTCATCCCCTCATCTCTGAGGGACACACAGACTAGCACCCTACCTGTGATTAAAAGGCAACCACCCAAATAATAGCAACCCACCTGCATGTACTACAGCCTGCGTTTGAGCGGATGTTCCCGATGCTATGTTTGTTAGTGCCCAAGCTGCTTCAAACTGTAGAGGAGGGCTGCAACATGAGAATTATATGAAAAGTTGATCAGTTTGTTTATTTGATTGGTTGGATTTTAAGGGCATATGAAAGGTTAATTCACTCATATGAGGACCTGCCACACCCATGTTTAAGGGTATTTCACTTATATGACCGCGTTGTATTCCAACAATAATTGACACTAGCACAACCAAGATGTGAAGCATTTCCATAAAGTTAGAAAGTTAATTTTTCTCCAGTGCTAAGTAATGACAGATTTGCTACTCTTCAAAGAAACTGCCCTTAGCCAGAGCTGCCCTAACTCGAGGGACAATGGTCCAGCAGGTCTAAGTTAAGAGAATTGATTCCTTCCACAGAGGTCCACAGTCACCTAAAAAATACAAAATTTCTCAAACTGGTATAGACTCAAAGTTAATGGCGTTTTAAAGAAGGATTTACTCACTTTTCTTCATCCATTAAACAGTGGACCAAAATGGGTAATATTCCAGAGTTTATCAAGTCATCTATAGGAGGATTGCGGTCACTGGACAATAATTTCCTGTAACATTTATAAACAAGTATAAAATTCAGAAAAAAGAACAGACACAGGAAAATTGCTTTGTCTAATCACTGAAGGTGTAGACAGTTTCTTATAATAAGAGATACAACTTAATTAATAATTTTGTGAAAATAAGTTTTATAGATGTTTTACCCTTTAACTTCACTAATATGACAATATAGGCCTGTTCTGTTGGGGAGAACAGACCGAACGCGGTCACCAGAGAGGCAGGTCTGCCATGGTTATGCAAACTGATTTTAGAAAGCTTGAGGCAGGACTATTCTCAACTTTTGCTTTATTTTCAATTTGTGTAATGGTTTTCATAAATAATATTCAACTTTATATATTTAAAAACTCAGCAAAGCAGTGCTACATACAAATTGGGTTATCTCACAAAATTTTACAGGATTAATCTAAGGTTTTACTGGAAAAGTTTACAGCATAGTCCTGCATGTTTGTTTGTTTGGGGTTTTACGTCGTACTCAAGGGTATTTCACTTATATGACGATGTGTCAGCCCAATGGGTTAAGGAAACCACCTTCGACACCATGGCAACAGACAGACAGGACGGGACAAATACAGGATGACAACAGGACGCAATACAGACACCACACACAGATCGGCTTCCTGTTCCCCTTTAGCTCTTAGAGCACCTGGACAACATGAAGCTCCCTCCAACCGCCCAAATAACCAAATATAGTCAAAATCTTAATACAAACTTTGAACAGGTGTTTAGACAGCCGTGGCCTTAGATACAACTGCTGTCTGAAATGCCCCAAAAGGTAGTAACATATTGATTTATTTCACATTGCCCCTGGTCAGTGAAAAAAAAAAGGCCTGTATATAAAGCCTTGATCAGCGAATCCTTCTTCTGAACAAAATGATATTATGAAATAATGACCTTGCAGCTTGAACAGCATTTAATTTAGTTGTTGCATCCCCATTGGCGGCATTTTGAACAATTGTTTCTAGAGATTGTGTACAGGGTTTTTCATTGTCATCTGAATCTGTGCTGTCTTGTGGGGGTACATTCCGTCTTTTAAGAACATGCTGGTCTCGTTTTGTCTGAAATAATCAAACATTCAGATAAATTCATAAAAAACAAAAAAGGGGAAAATAAAATTAATTATCAGTTTCACATAAATAGATCATTTGTACGTAAGCATGCCAAGTAACTAAGAGCGCTTCAAATTCTTGGAATGGAATTATTCTAATCCTCTAGTTGTAATCCATTGTTAATTGGTTTTAGTTTGTTTGATTGGTGTTTAACGTGGTACTCAAGGGTATTTCACTTATATGACAACGGACAAAAATACAGAACATCACAAACAAATCTGCTTCCTGTTACCCTTTAGCTCTGAGA
>JAVFBW010176095.1:0-10902 GCA_034783835.1 Mopalia ciliata
CCCCCCCCCCCCCCCCCCCCCCCCCCCCCCCCCCCCCCCCCCCCCCCCCACAGTATTGCTTTGCCTTATCTCACAGCAGCAGTCTTCATCATCAAGGGAACTTTGAAAAACGCAGTTGGAAGTCATTTAAATATCTATCTGCAGGAATAGTACGCTTGTTTCGAAATCCTAGCGTTATTATCTGCACAATGAAGCATACGACAGACATTTTTTCAACATAATAGAGTCAAGCGATCTATTCGGTAAATGCGCTGATAATTGTCCGAATTTGGATAAACTTTGTTTTACTTGCTGTAATGTTCGCAGATCATTAAAATATCAGTAAAATGAAAGTTCTGTCTCATGGTTGTAAAAGGACAGCTGAAAGATGTTATGAGTGATGTGGTCGAAATGGATATTTGGCCCGAAGGACCAGTCAAAAAAACTCCAAAGACCTGCGAATGACGGAACTGAGACATACATATTTCATCATATAACATCGAACTCAGGCAAGCTGGAGCCACACTTATAGCACCGACTTGATTACGTTTAACCCATTCTACCTGTGTTATTTTCATTACTGACCATCACATAATAGTCTTTTTTAAGACATGGCCATCATCAATACAGGTTCTTCGTGACCACATATATTCCCACGGGCTTCCTTACAAGCTCCTCTTGAAATAGTATATCGCCTGATAGTAAATAACGTTTACCCATCGTAGTTCATTGTAAGCCAAAGACTGGGGAACACCCTTCTGGGAATATGTTCTGTGTACAGCTACATCTAATTTACGGGTCTGTGTGGAATGTACGTCGTGGTTAAGAATTGAGCTATACTTGAATGTGGCCGTTTGGAGGGTATCTGTTTGTTTCTGAAGGCTTGCACCTGAGCCAATATGCTGTCCACTCAGTAAATTAGGCTCTCATCCAGCCCATACTGCATTGTGTATGATAGATTTCATTGATTCTTCCATACAACTTGATGTGTTGTGCTGTACAAACACTGCTGTTTTGATTAATAATGGAGCTTATACATAACTAATAAAGATCGACTAGAGCGTGACCTAGGATGAAAACTTTGGCGTTGCCTGCTGAATTCAGTGGTCTAAATGTATACGAGATGTGCCTTGTTATATCCGTAAGCCTTCAAAATAAACCCGTCATTTAATAAATTGAAGCTCTTTGGATATCTTTGGGTACAGGTCATCCGAAAATGGACAGGAGTCAGAATTACCATAGTCTTATCGGAATTCATGAATAGAACATATTCTCCCTATCATTTTGGCCATTGTCCATCCGTGACAATCGCTCGACAAAAGTCCAAACCTCAATGAAGGTTTATGTATTGGGACACAAACTGTTCGGGTCTCTGGTAGTGGGGATATTGTGTTAACTTTTCGGATAAAAAATCTAAGCGATTCCACAATGAAGAGGGCAATGGTGTATTTTCAAATCTGCAACAAGCCGTACCAAAATTATTTAATTACTTCAAAGCGTTACAATATGAGTAAGTCAATTCATACACTGCCATGTTTTATCTTTTCTTAACTTGTGTCAGAAACAGTGTTTACTGTTGTTGCGGTTGTCCCTTTTGCTTTGGGGCTTATCCGTTGCTACAGTCCGGCACCTAAAACTTATCCAAATGTATGTGATAAACTATTTGAAAGTTGTGAGATAAGCAGTAGTTCCACAAAACATTTCCTGTTTGCCCTCTAGGCATGCCAAGATTTCTGAAAAACTATTTCAGGATTGGATAAAAAGGAAATCAACCCAAGAAAAAGCTGTTATGTTCCCCAAATGATTGTGTATATGGGCAGAAAAGATATCTGGCAATCTTACACTTGATTATTCCATTCAACTCCGCGTGCGTTATTGTAAACATTTCCAACATCTGTGAATAGACCCATTAGGATGCTAAACTTTACACGTTTAGTCGTTTTCAATAGGAGCAGAAAATGTCTTAAAGCATTTTCTTTATTGGGGTGAATACTCGATGATAAATCAAACCAAATTAATGGAAAGCCCTTCAGAGTTGTAATTTTTTAGAGATTTTCGTAAAACCTAGGCTGTTTTTCACGTTATTATATCAACTAAAATATATTCTCGTGTAATTCCATCTTCAAATATACGCAGGAATGCAATTCATTGGGAGCTAACCCGGAAAAAAACATTCCTGTTTTTCAGCAGTTTTACATGGTTCAGTTTATCCGTTAATATAGAATCATTCTGGCAACTTCTAACAGCTTACCCCACTCTACAAACAAAATTAAATAATAAATCTGTAAGCCTAGTAAACAATTGATTAGTGTTTTACGTCACATTCAGCGGTATTTCAGATATGCCTTGATGTGAACATATGCTTTATTTATTTAATTATAACCATATTTATATACAATTTCAATCAGTAGCACCCTTGGAGGTAAACATCAAACAGAGAAACAAAATAAACTGAACAGGACATCAATATATTAAATAGGAATTATTTTGGTCTAAATGTTTCTGTGATATTTGTTATTTGATATATTCCTCCTAGTTGTGTTAAATATCGGTATATGTATATATAAACCCCGTTGGCACATCTAACACTTCAACAAAAGAAAATAACATATTTAGCTTCCGATTTATTTCATTGTATGAATATACGAATTCAAATTATAGTCGTGGCGCGAATGATACCATTTGTAGTATTAACGTACTACTACTAGTAAACAAAATGCATGTGTGACTCTATTTAAACATTCAACCACCTAACCTTCTACACTGGGATTTCCCCTATGAAAATGTTAAACAGGTTAAGGCGCTAGTTTTTGTTCCACGTTTTACTTCCCTCATTAAACTCAATTTGACGGACAATGGCCTTTCTATTTTTGTACCGTGTAAACATAAATTCAGTGATTTATACAGCCAGTCTATACAGCGCTGAGAGACAAGCTATAATTATGTGTTACACTTCCCCTGTGGTTTTCTGTCTTCTCGCTGGAATCTAGTTGGTATCCAGAAAATCGTATTGTCTGTTTTGACGAACATTTTAGGAACTGTCATAACACCATTTATTTTTTGATAATGGTGTCAATGGATCGCCGTAAAGTACAAACCAAAGCGGAATTGGATGCACTTATATGGCGGTAAATGCAATTACTGAATAGCCTTATCGGTTTGTAATTGTGTCAAACAAATGAAGTAGTACAGAGGAGTAACGTTATTAATGTGTTTATCGAAAAATAATCATTAAACTGTTGTTCCAGGGGGTAATGGGGGGCATTTTAATATGCCTATAATCTCTTTCATCGGATATAAATCCAATTTAAGTGTGGCTACGTATACTATTTCAGTATTTAAGAAGACTCGTGTTATTCTTATACACTACCATGATGCACTATTTGTCTTATTTGGACAAGAACTCATCCAAAAAACAATCAAGTTGATGTCTTCAGTACAATGATATTTAGTCAATAAAGTAGCCTGTGAAAAATCTCCTGATCCGTCTTGGTCTTCCTACTCGATCTCACGTGGACTATTTAACACTACTGATTTATACATACATGTAGATGAACCATGACAGAATTATACTAATACAATAGCTCGTCATATATATAATGTCTTCTGGTGATTGTAAAACTCTAGGCCTACCTTAAAAGCCGATGTAAAAGACATCAATCGGTTGAATTTGCTAATATTCACTATACAAAAAAACAGGCCATGTAACGACATCAGTTGGGCGTTATATAGTGTTCTACTATTACCGACATGGCTATTAAGTTAGATTTATCCAATGGAATATACAGTTTCGTTTTCAATCAACCAATTTGTGTCAGTAAAAATATCATGGATATCTCACAACAGTTTTCACATAGACATTATCTCATAAACCTTGTTCATAGTATATTTGTGTTCGTCTGTGTTAAAGACAAGCTCATAATGTGTAGTTACGCATTGGATACACCATGGGATTAATATCAGGTTGATCTGCTTATGTTATGTGCCGGATATCCATCTGATATTAAATACATCAATGTCATTACCAATCAAAACTTCATTAGACTTTAGTATTGTAACCACGCTATCAGGACATCAGACAGCCAAACTATCAGATATCACCACACGACTGGGTAGTAGAGTCAATAGACTTGTCCATCAGGATGTGGTGCATGATACCCTTGGCCCCGGGGTAATACAGGTCGGTGTGCTGTAGATTAATGGTGAATATAAAAAAATATAACGAAATAGGATAAAATATCATTTGAATATTATTGATTCTGGATAATGTCTAATAAACCATAAATTTGGGGATACGATCACTCGGCATAGTGCTCAGCCTGTCGAATGCCTCTGGTTTGAAGCCCGGTAGATTTGTTTTTATTATACATTAATAATTTTTTTTTAAAATGTGTATTGAAATAATGAAATGGCACACATTGAAACATTTTAAGAAAATTGTCTTCAGTATAGAAGGGTATGTTACGTTTGTTGGTTTGATTGTGATTTTAACGTCGTGCTCATTTATATTAGAAGCAATTAATTATACATGTGCAAGTAAAATTAAAGTAGGTTATTACAGGATATTTTAACAATATTATTTGGAATACGACATTGATTATTACAAAACAGCATTTATCGATATAGTTTTGCCACATTCAGGAATGATGTACTTTTGTACTTTTCTCCCACATATGGCGGCGTGCCAACCAAATGGGTGAAACAAACCACCATCAGCGTCACTGACAAGAAACAAAGACAACACAGGACGAACACATCCGAACAGATTGGCTGATTGATGCCAGCTCGGTCTTACAAACCTCCTCACACAACACGTCTGATTTCACACAGTGTGATTAAACAAAGATATGTGTTAATGCATGTATTAGTTAAGCTCTCGAAAAAACCTTCATTAAATTTGTTACTAACAGTTGCGAAACTACAACGCAGTGAAGGAAGGTTATTTAAAATAAATTTACAGGTCGTCGTGTAAAGGAGTCCCTGGGGTTTTGACGCTTTGCTGCCGGTGATGTCTGACAACAAAGCTGGAGTTAGAATCTCCCATATTGTTTCCTGTCGAGAGCCTCCGCTGGTTTTTGCAGGTGGGCGAGTTTACAGCAATAGAGCGATATAAAAAGCAAAGCTTGTGGAAATGTTAATGCTTATTATGTTTTTAACACAATGTACGGCCATGTTTATATTTTAATTTTTTTTTACATTTATACCAGAGAAAGCAGACATATGTTTTACACTTTCAAAAAGACGATTAAAATTTCGAACAACACCAAAGACTGGTCTTTGTCCCACTGTCTGACTGTATCAAAAGTGTTATTAGGCCATGTGACATTTTAGATTATTTGATAGTCCACCAAATCTGTTTGATTAGATCAACGCTAGTCAAATAAAAGTAAATAAAATAATCCAATTTCTGTCGATGACTTTTGACCTCTCTTCCTGGAGCCAAGTACACTATGGCTTGGTGCAGATTGTTTGAAGAGTAGCAATGCTGTCTTATCTTAGCACTGGAGAAAGCTTAACTTTTCAACATTATGGAAACGCATAACATCTTGGTTGTGCTTGTGTCATTATTGTTGGAATACACCCCCGTCATATAAGTAAAATACCCTAAGCACGGTGTAAAACACTAATCAATCGATCAAGTAATTGGCACAAGCGAAGTAGTTGGTACGAATCGAGCTGTGTTTTGAATAATTAGTATGCTTTGTTTGTCGTTAAATTGTTAAACACTTAAGTAAACCGGCAAGGAAACATTGTTATTATCCTTACTGTTATAATGAGATATCTTAGTTTAGGTGTTTCAGTGATTTCGTGACATTTGACATACAGCCTTGCTATCGTCTTATTACTTCGAACTATGCAAAAGACCACCCTATGGCTCAGGTCCACTGAATGCGTGTCGATAATAATGAAATTAAGAACCCGGATTCATTGTTCCGAATCACAAGAAACTTGTATTATCAACCCTGTTTCAAAATACTGGAAGGTCAACTTATTTCGATTATTATGATATCTTCAGGGTTTTCTTTCTGACATTACTTTAGCAGGCTATATCGACAGTAGGCAATGATTCAAACTATATTTTTAATATAGAGAAATACTGTTTTGCTCACCAGGACTCTAACTCGGGGCTAGCAGGACCAGCGAGAGTAAAGATACTGTAACTTACAACAAAAAGAGTACAACTGATACGAAGAACATTTCCAGATCAGACATAGAACACAAATAAATATGAACAGATATGTGGTCTGTGTAGTTGAAAGTTCTTAATAATAAATCAATTTGGAATTTAATAAATCAGCGCTGAGGATTTTTGGTCTATAGGCCAATCCCCGCTGTCGTGCACGTCGCTTAAGCGCCGATGAGCAAGGAGATAACTATTGATTACTGCCTCTTCTTGACCAGGCCTGGTTTTGTTTACACAGATTAAATGTGACAAGGTATCACGTTTCGTTAAAATCGAAATAAACTGCCATGGAATGCGTTTATGAATGTGATGACCTGTAGTTCAGTGATTGTCTGTTATACTCTCTCGCTGTCAAGTGGCTGTCACTGTCCTATTATTAGACACAGCCCAAACATTATACAGCCAGAAGTTTAACACATTGCGTTGAACAAAATAAGAAAGTAAATGTATATATCCTCTCAAAACCAGCAAAATACCCGCGTATTTAAATATCTGTTGGTATAGTACATTTTTTCTTCAAAGTATTTTGTCTTCTACAAGCCTAATAAATTGTTTTAATGACCTTAAGGCTATGAAATGCTCATAAAAGACCTGTGACAGGACGAGGAGACAAACATGTTTTTAATTAGGATCATATAATGCCTTAAATATCTTCCATTTTCGCTTGTTCTCTGCGTAGCCAAGTATTTACCCATCTCCTCGAATTCGGCAACTTTGACGAAGAAACCGGAGAATATGTTTTTGATTAGCATGGCAGCGGGAAGATATTCATCACGAATGAAATGTCACAGCGAGTGAAAAGTATCGAAAGAGTCATTACGTCTTTGATTGTACCAGTACATGTAAACACTTGAAGGTACACAATTTCAAATAGATGTGCTTTATTTCGTTTATGGACAGACAAATAAAAATGCAGATCTTTGAATCTAGTTAACAGCCCCATGGTATTACTCTTGCGTGATATAATGTTGTTTAAGCTTTGTTTGCTGTGTAATTGTGGGTTCTAAATGTGTAACAAACAATGATAGGATTTATTTTCAGCTCCTTCAACCCAACTGCCAAATCGGAGTAACAAAGGTATGCAAAGGTTGGCTTTAAATCTTCGATTGCTATTTTACATCGGACTGATCTCCTCATGATATCAAAAAAGAGTAGCACATATCCGTGTCTATTAAAGCGCCCGTATACTAGTAAAACAGGCACTGACAGCACAACCGCCCATAGACACAAAATTACCTCTCATCCTCTCTTGTAAGTCCATCATGTATTGTATTTCTTTTGTAACTGTATCTTTATAACTTAAAGATAATCAAAAGTATACAGCCCAAAAAACAAACAGAAAATAATCTTTACAATAATGAAATACAATATTTAGGTTTGATTCGAAAGAATCAGCCCTGAGTGACAATAGAATAGAGTCAATAGCGTACCAAATGTACATGAGGCCGTTAGAAGTTATCAAACGAATCCCTCTGAAAGTCATTATATGTGTATTATATCTAGATGTACTGAAAGATTAAACAATCCACCTCACTTCTATGCATTTATCTATATGTTCCTAACAGTTACGCTTCATCTTTTGATGTAGGTAAATAATGGAGGGGAGTTTATTTTCAGCAAGTTGCGAAAAAAAAAAAAAAAATTCAATAGAGTTTCTAGTGCACCAAAGATCATCTTTCAGTCTAACAAAGCTCTTGTAATGTTCAATGGTCTCATTATGTTCATGTGCTGATTAATGATTTTATCATATGGACAAATTTTCTTTTAAAAAAGGAAACAAGTCTTGAAAATTTTGCTTCGAGTACTTTAATATTAAATGTACTGAAAACGCTCTACTATCAGAAAATATACCTTTCATTAATCATGTAACACCAATCAGGTTTACATTCGTATAAAACTATATTAAAAAGGAGCGGATTCTACGAATGACATTCCAATGAGGATGTATATCGAAAAGGTTCCTTGTGAACCTTATGTATATGTGCAGTTCACAATTCTTACTAGTCTCCTCATAAAGGTATTCTGTTCACAGAAGTTTATCATCATAAAGTCACCCATAAAAGGGCAATAATCCCTTCTTATTGCCGTGTTAATCTGTCAAATCACAATAGAGTTCAGCGGACGATAGGGATTGAGCCTCCTGTTACCCTGTTGATATCTGAGCTAATATGGCAACATCAGGCCGGTCTGCTTGTGATGTATTTTAAGAATATCCTGCATTTGTCCCGTCTTGTGTTTGTTGACCACATAGGCTCAAGTCAAATTCAAAATATTTTATGTAAACAGGGTAGCTTTTTCAGCATTACACTGATTTCCAACGAGACAATGTGGACTTCACCTATATTAGGGGATTTAGATGTGTTTTGTGCTCCAGCGATTTTGTTTTGGCAAAAAGACGTACAGACGGACGTACATGACACCGATAATGCCCCAAGGAGAATTATTGGCAGATGAGTTACCAAACAAAATCGCGCAACAGGAATTCTATTGTGGCCTTCATAGTCCTCTTTATCGCATATAATCCCAAAACATTGTTGTTAGAAATCGAATTTTCTATTCAAACATTTGTCGAAGCGGCCTTTAGAAATCGCTTTAACCGTGCTTGGTTTAGAATACACGGTTAACAAAACGCACAATACTGATGAAATTTTTCAATGGCCTGAAAAACATGTTGCCTCTGGCTGTAAATATTTTTATTGTATTAATAGTATTCGATGTATCACATGGTATTTTACTTAACATTTCTTAACCAAGCATTTCAATAATAAACTGATTATCACAATGTAAGGGCAGTGGATGTGTTGTGTAAACATAACATCTACCCGTTACTATAAAAGATAAATCACAAAACCGAACTGTAAAACATTGTTCTAAGATGATTAGACATACTCTACTGAATAGCTTCCTGCACAGGGTTAATGTTCATTAATAAAAGAGGTATAAACATATATTCGCATATTGAGTATTAAGGAAACACGTAAGGAAAGCTATAATATAATTACCTTTATAATATATTAGTGAGATAATACAGAAAAGGATCAATAAGCAGCAGGTTAAACCCGTCATTTATAACAACTATAGCACGTACAGAAGTAGGCCTGATATAACTGAGAATTCATATGAATATATAGCCAAACGGCAATTCTCTGTTCTTTAAATGCCTACCAGAGAGTCTATTTGCAGTTCCTGTTTCCTTGAAATCACATATATTTCCAAAATACAACTACCACCGTAATCAATAGCGTATACGCTTTCGTTTGCATCGTCTTCTGTAGACAATTTTTTTTCAAGAAATCGGGATAAAAACACACTAGTGAAACCAAATCTTCCACACAACATCCATTTGTCACCGCCTCAATTTGAAGTAGACTGGCCCGGAAGTTTCACTCTCGAACGATCTTATTTCAAGTTGAGGAGGTGACAAATGCCTGCTGTTTGGAAGAGTTTGCCACATTAGATTGTTTTCTTAACAAAATTTGTTTGGATTACCATAAAAAAAAAACGATGCCAACGAAACCGTATACGCTATTTATTACTGTGGTGGTTGTATTTTGGAAATTTATGTGGTTTCGAGGACACAGAAGCTGCCAATAGACTGTTGAGTAAGCTTTTGTAGACAGTCTCGTCACGAGTGACAATACGGCCGTTGGGCTACGCGGAGCGTATGAAATGTCAGTTATCTCGGGACTAGTACAGAAGAGGATGTGTCTATTACATGTATGTTGCCCAAATTGTCAATAACGACTAAGCAAAAAAAAAGATACAACCAAAATCATAAGATATTTCATGGTCAACTTATTATCAACAGAACAAGTATAACTCCTAACTTCAAGTAAAATATCAAACATACCTGCGAATGCTTTACATATCTTTTATGTAGCTTATCTTTTTCGGCATAGAAATGCCTATTTATCCCGTAAATTAATAAACTTCAATGTGAAACAGCAAGGTACTATTTGTTTTATATCTCCACGTGCGGTATATAACTTTCCCACGCTCTGATTGGTCACTTGCTGTTCCAATGAAATGCTACAACTTCCTTCTCATAGTTCCAAAACATCCGTTGCTGACTTGTAGTTTGGCGATCTAAGTCATATCCGTGGCATCGGTAGATATGTTAGTGTAATCGAATCACAGGAGATTTAACAATTCATTTGTTTGCCAGCTGACTTTCTGTTTCCATTCAACATTACGTGTTCGTCATGACACATTTTGATATCATATACAGGTGTAAATACTATTTATTAGATATTGACTTGATTTATAAGCATTTTTCTATCATATGGCAGTTAAATAAATAAAGTATTTCAACCGGCACTGTTTTCTGTTATGCGGGTGAAGATCGTTCGGATTGACACTTTGCACTCACTTGATCAAGGTGCCGTCATTGAATAGCGTATGTAATACTGACGGTACAGCTTCATCAAAAAAACGTCTAGTACATCGAGATTGTTTTACTCCGAACAACACAGAAAGTAAAATCTTTTCAAACGGAATCAACGTGAAAAAACGTCTATCGATATACCTAAAGCTTTTATTTTATAGCTCTGTCGATATACCTAAAGTTTTCGTTCTTTGCCTGCACTCAGCAATTTTCGCTTGCATACCGCGGGTGGTTGGAGGGAGCTTCGTGTTGCCCTGGTGCTCTCAGAGCTAAAGGGCAAAAGTCGATCTGTTCGTGGTGTCTGTATTGCGTCCTGTTATTGTCTGGTCCTGTCTTTGTTTGTTGCCAGTAGTGT
>JAVFBW010176117.1:0-10901 GCA_034783835.1 Mopalia ciliata
AAGTTCATTGAGTTTAGGTGATTTTCTGGTCTAATCCCCATTTTCCACCAGGATTATCTATGTACTTGTGGTACCTATTAACAAATACATGAGTTATCCAGTATCGTCAAACATAACTTAAAGACTTTTAATTAGTCCAGATAGTGTATCATTTTGGTTACATGCCATGTCAGTCATCCTGATTAAATCTGGAACGAAGAAGATTTTTTGATTATATGAGATATTTGTTGAAACTATCTTTGAGCATGATATTTTGACATTTCTATGATGGATTAATGTACTGTGATACCGTCTTCAGGTGGCCACTGTTTCTTGGAAGACAATTATTCATTTTGACGTTGCAAGGTATAGCCATTAACTGACCATAATATCCAGCGATTGCTTGATCATGTGTCCCATTTGTTCCAGGAATCACTGGTAAAATTCTGAGGGTTTCTAATTCCTTATCCAAATGTGGTAAAATTCTGAGGGTTTCTAATTCCTTATCCAAATGTGGGCTCATTTTTGAAATGTTATACATGGAATTATAATTCTCCAATTACCGAGTAAACCACTTTTGTTGGTGTGACTATGCAGAACTGTTGGGTCATACCACCCCAATATAATTAAAATATTGAAAGGTGAAACATTAAATGTATATATATTGTGGATACATCCACAATAGTTTTCTCCACGTTAAGGTATTGGAATATAAAAAGCAAATTCCAAAGACGACAGCAGCAAATGAAAACATATGAAAAATATTATTTACCTTTGTAACTTTGTCTAATACCCATCTGATAATTGAACTTAAGCAACAACGAGACAATTAACTAATATTAAGGCTTTCGTGAAATCACATGAACATACCTGTAAGTTCTAGCCGTCACTTTTATATTTTGTAAACAGTATCTGTCTATATATTTACATAGAAAATTTTGTAAGGTTGTGTTCGCCTTCTATTTAGTCTTGGTAAAAGAGCCGTATACATTTCATGGGCCCCAAAAAACACAAAACAACCACATTCTATTCTTCAACAGTGATTTGTAGATTGCAGATCAGTGTGCATAGTATTCTTGTTTCAGGAAATAAGAGCTCTGTTAACTAGGGGTCTATGATTTATTGTAACACTGTAACATGTAAAAGAAGCATGCACCTAGTTTTAAATCGTTAGTCAAATCATCATACCTAGGTTTAAGCTGTGAAACATAACTGGTTCTATCTGGGATAACTATACGATACTCAGGTTCTATAGATAAGCTTTGGTGGATGGGTCGTTTCCAACGTAACTAACCAAAAACTGTATAGCAGATGTTAGTCATTTGTGAGTGTTGGGTCATCTTTTAGAAAAGGTAACTCAATTTACTCAGCAATTTATCGGCAATAAGGTGATTCTGGCTAACTCCAGAGAAATATAATATACCAAATCTGGGGGATAGGTTTTTAAAAACTATATTTCGGTGACTTCCTCCATGGAATACGCACTTGGAATACGGTTTCTATTGCACAATATTGATTCTGAAATTCCTAGCATAGTCTTTACATGTTTAAACTATGGTCCTATCCCGGATATACATGGTTTAAAGGCAGTTAAATCCACAAGCAACTTGTATCAAATCGAGAATGTTTGCGTTTGATTAAGGCGAAAGATCACTGATTTTCTACATACACGTATTATTTACATTGCATTTTATCAAAGACAACCATTTATGTTGCACTTGCAATAGAGTATAGCCGGTAATTAGTTAATTTAAAAAGCGGAACCGACGTCATTACATATCACTTGAACAGTTTCAATGTTTTAAAATACCGATCGCATGCTATGATCTGTTCTGTAATAAATTATAACAACATGAAGTTCTTCACGCGATGTTCAACGTAAAAAGCAATATGAACTAATTGGCGATGTAAGTTTGTGTGTATCTATCGTTATATTCACTCCCCCTCTGTGTTTTATTCCATACACCTGTAGCCCATAACAAACGCTATATACCCACCCAGGTATCTATCTGAACGTTTGTCATAAAGAGATAATGTATATAACATGCGCAGGTATCAGTTCTGTTTTCTTTGATTTACTTAATAACTCCACTTTCCATCATTGATGGTTAACCAAACACTCTTCGACGTTCTTGATGAAATAATGAGGACGCACCTTATCAAACATTTGAAATATTTATAAAAATAGCATTTACACAAAATGCCCGAAACTCAGTTAATGCAACACAATATTATTTTAACTGCAGATGTACGGAATGCCCCAGTTTAAACTCCAATTTACCCGATAAAATTACTATCCATATAAATGTTTTTATTCAAAATTGCATCCAGGTGATGAACCATTTAGTTTGCCTAATATAGGTATACTTCTAAATCTTCCTATGTGAGCCCAAAATGTGTTGAACCGAACAAATCGACCAAATTTGAAGCCCTTAGGTGACATCTTATAGAATAAGCAAAGAAATACAATAATGTTCCCATTTTTATGAAACTAAACAGGTTTTGAACAGTTCAGTTTTGTGCTATTATCAGTCTATGGGTTTATGTTCAAATGGCTTATCTTGGGCCTGTGTATTTTGTCTGTCCCATTCATTATCGTTTTCCATGCAGTTCTCCCTTTATCATAGTTTCATTGCCGTCAGCAAACCCAATCCCTTGTAATCTAATGTTAAATATGGATGTGTCTTTTATCAGTTCTCAGGGGATAACAAAACAGGCGTCAAATGGCTTTTATATGTCCCTTGTTAGATGTGTGCAAAGAATCAAAACAACTTTTCGTAATAAATGTGGACTTTTATAACTAAGATTCAACCTAAATGTATCGGTTAATTATGTAAATTATTTTGGATTGCGCGGTAGTAGCTTAAATACGAGTTGCAGTAGGAACCCTTTTTCTCACGTGGTGAGATGTTTTACCAACATTTGTTTTATCGTGTCTCCAGTGTTTTCTGGAAGCGCTATAAGGTACTTAAGTTATACATTAGTGTGTGATTGTCAGGGAATTCCTGTCCTGATGCTTGAGGCATGGGGCAACACTAAGCTGATATGCTTGTAGTGCCCATGGATTGCTTCTTATGATTGTCCTGTGTTGTCTTTGTTGGTTTGCCAGTGCATGGTGCATGAGGCGTTTTCCCCACCCATTGGGCGTGGCTGCCGTCATGTCAGTGACAATATATGCCGTTAAAGCCAAATGAAGCACACGATTAACAACGATTTAATAAATGTATGCATACCTCATCATAATGCATAGGGTCAATTTTTTTGCCATTTGTAAGTGGAATTTAAAAGTCGAGCTCCTAAAACAGTAAATTCGATACATTAATAAACGATGTATGGATAGAAGTGGTTAATGAAAAAGCAATTGGAAATCATTTGATTTTTGAAGATTTGATTTACTGTTTTTTGCAGGTCTACATGTGGTCTAGTTTTGCAGATTTGAAGATTTGGCTCTGCGTGATATATGTAGCCTATTGGGAATTTAACAAAACGCTTTATTCGTGAGAGTACCGGAAACGTATATGAATATTTTAGCACAATTACGGCTTATATGATAAGTGTATACAGCCGGTATAGAGACTCTGGCTATTCCAAGTTTCCACATAGCGCTATTTATACCCACCCGTCACCCCCGGGTATATGTTTACTCTATAGATCGAGAAGAATGATATCCATGCATGTCTGATTGGTAAAAGTATCTCATTTATACAATATGATATAAGTATTTGTGTGATAAATACTGTAATATTGTGACAAAATTTGACTGGCATATATGGATTTTAAACGCAAATGTCAGAACTGAAGACTATTGCCACTCCTTGGTAGGCCTAACACTGGTTGCCACACTGACTGTAAATATTGATCGATTCTATTTGTTAATCCAATGGATATCAATTCAATTTTTTTTTTTTTTGACAGAACACATAACTGAGAAATTTAGAAATTGCATTAACGTAATTATTATCGTTAGTTCTGCTCTTTAGAAATACACGCGAAGATAATCTTCTAAATACAAGTTTCTATAAGTTGTTTATGAGATTCAAATAATTTTATGTTCATGTACTATGAGTAGACAACCCGTAATTTGAGATAATAGTTAACTGTATATATAAATCGCAACGTGAAGCCAAAAGCAGTCTACTGATAGACGTTTATTTCCCTGGTGGTGTTCACTTACAATTGTCAATGTCTGGCTCATCGTCTTTCCTATGTCCTACTTTATTTTAAACCTTGGGGATCTGTCTTTTCTGATGAGAACAGTGACATTGAACTGTACGCTTTGAAAGTAGATCATATTATATTTTGTGAAATAAGTCAAAATTTTATTTATTATTTAAACGTACTGAGTCAGCTGGCACTGTAAAATGTTAATCTATATAATGGGTACGATCGTCACGTAAGGTATGATGTCACTTTCGGTGCGCAGTTTAGGGCTATGGGTTGGTTTATAGCGTTAGTTATATTTGCTGTAAGTGAAATAAGTGTAAGTCTTGTAACTTACAGGTTATTGTGAATCATTGGCTGAACTACATAGGGTGAATTAAAGACGAAAAGACATTCAGAAATGCGAATACTGATTGTGGTGACATATAAGAAGCAGATAGCACAGATGATGCCCGTTCAGCTGTGAAATGCCTATAATTTAATTACCTTCCGCCAGTAACAAGCTGTTAGCTTATTCAGTTTTCACAAATATACTGTACAGATTTTCTATTGAACTATATGCCTATTTCTGTATACCGTTAAGCATGATATATATATGTAGATATACTGAGACACTCTTCGATCATATCTTTTATCTACCAGAATGAGCACAGTTGTTTTACTTATATTTATTGTTTAATTTGATTGCCAAACCTCACGGGTGTGATACATTGTAAGGCATGCTCCTTTTTACTGTTAGTCGTAAGAGTGGTGTGTGCGTAACTCCAAGTGAGGTGCACGGTCTGGGACGAATGCCTGGGCCCACTTGCACAAAACTTCCTTAAGCTAAGGTGACCTTAGTTTTCGCCTAAGGCCTACACTAAGGAGACGAGCCCCTTCCACACAGCCCCCTTACAAAAATTTTCCTCTTAAGTATCTTATCATCACCTTAGCCTAAGTATATTTTTTTTGTCCAGGTCTAAATGGGCCTCATTTGGATACCCAAATGATTTTACCACAAAAAAGTTTCCCTACTCATACAGATAGCAATTATAAAGGTTTAATGCTGCTGACGTAAAACAGAGAAGTGAAGATTGTGGATCGATTAGTGTTCACAATTTTCTTGTTTCCGAAATAACTTATAATTTAATAAGAATGGTTAACTAAGAGTTTATAATTTTAGTGTAATGACATTAATAGTTTTAAATATGAACTAATCAAAAATGAGACGTTAGGTAAATCATCACACATAGATTTCAGCTGTGAAACTCCACAGTTCCATGGAGATAAGCTTTGTTGGATATATCGTGTGTTGCAAATGTTAGTTATTTATTTATCTTTGCCGATCTTTTTTCGGTATGTGTTTTCATAAAGAAGTAAAGTTACTGGAGATGTTTTGGTTCTGGCTAACTCGTTTCTAGAGGAACAGAAAGGGCAAAATGCGTGGGATCGGTTCAGTATCAGTCAGGAGCAGTTTAGTTTAAATAACGTGCTTTTACGTGTCTGTGAAATATATAGATGTGTATTGTGAGAGACAATCCGTTTTCATGCTTCAACAGGAATGCTTTCAGAACTCAGGGGATAACAAAACTTCCGTCAAATGGCTTTTATATATCTCTTGGTAGATGTGTGCAAAGTATGAAAACTAAGATTCGGCTAGAATATATCTGTAAATTATATATATTATTTTGTATTACACAGTAGTAATTTAAATAAGAGTTGCAGTGCAAAAGATCATTAGCATGTGGTGAAATTGTGTGCAAACCTTTGGTCTATCACGTGGACCGTTTCCCTGAAAGATGATCCGTCTATATGGTGTTTATAGAGAACGCATAATGGGACTTAAGTACTAAATCACTATATTAGTTAAAATAGCGCTTAAATCTCAGTATTATGATACCTCTTCACAACATCTGAAGCCTTGTAGAATTGGTTCATTTGCATGTTATTTAGGACCTGATATTTGAGTTTTTCTTATTAATAACTTCTGAAATCTTGCTCCAGTCTAGATATATACCATATCTTTATTCAATACAATCCTTATTCCAAACTGGTATGTGGTTCAATTGTCCAGTATTCCAGCTTATAAGCTATAGTATCTGTAACTAAACCTCAATTTAACTGAATGTTTATTTCGCGAGAATATAGGAAGCTTATATAAATATTTGATAGCTACATAACCATGATGTCAATGATAAAAGTATAAACTCTCTCAGGCTATTCTCTGTTTCCAGATCGCGCTATTCAAACACATCCGTCCCCTCTGGGTGTGTTATCTCTGTAGATCCAGAAGAGTGATAATCTTGTTGGTCTGCTTATTCAAATTCCCAGAAATGTTTCGGAAAAGCTATGTATCTTGTGTGTTGTTTTTAATTCCCCTAAAGCAGTACAATGGTTTCGATATGCGTTTGAAGGGATCTTCCTGTTGCTCTGCTGCTCCATTAAGGTGTCCTATCGGCTTTATTATCATTTATTCTACGTAAAACATCACGTATCGTTAAAGATAAAAGGTTGACCGACTGCCTGTACTTAACAAACAAATCGAGAAAGTGCGTGAAAAGCCAACCCTGCACCTAAACCTGTACGTTGCTCTAAAAGCAAACTGGGAACAGGAAGCCGGTTTGTTTGTGATATCTGTATTTCGTTCTCTAGACATGACCCGGATTGTCTTTGTTTGTTGCCAGTGGCGTTTAGGCTTATTTTTCACACATTGGGCAGACAAGCCTCCATTAAAGTGAAATAACTTTAAGTACGGCATTAAAACCAATCAAATAAACACTCAAAGGAACCGACCCATACACCAGATACCCGATAAGTGATTGTGTACATGTGACGGTGTGGGCTTAACAGTCGAATAGACTTCTAGGTATGGCTTCATATAAAAGCCAGATAAATTTTCTTTTGTATGAGTGGGTATAGATAAAGTCGCATATTTGTAAATTTGCCGTTTTTAAGTTAGGATAGGAATATTTGTCTGAATTGTCTTTTCATTTGAACCAGTCATGCAGTATAATTGACCATGTTGATGTTTTTTTTGGTTTTAACCGGCTGTGTGGATTCCTTGAAGATATAATTGTAGGACCAACTATAGTAAGCTGTTCTATGTAATGTGTGTGATTGTGGTGAAGCAGGCGATTGGGTGTGAAAGTTCGGTGGTGACAACAGATTATCAGGATTGACTTTGGGTTGTAATCATGTGGTCCGAAGAGTAGAGAATCCCTATTTCATTTGATAACGTGGACCTTTGGTGTTTGACGGTATGGACAAACCAACCCGTACTGATTTATGACTGTGGTTGTTGGGGAGCGACTAGTGAGATCAAACGGCCATTAAGAAATGTAGTTGAACCATACCAATTTAGAATTCATTTATCACCCCCAATACTCGTCTGTGATCGTTATAATACCATTGTGACAGAGCCTCGTTGTTTACACTGCTGTTGTAATGAGACCAATAAAGAATTCTATCGTGTTTAACCTTCTACTCGACTTCATGGAATCGCAACAAGGGTTAGGTTGCGCGCTACTTTATAGACGGGACATGACGAAGATAAACCGTTTTGACCATATGTTTTCTTATCTCTGGTGGAAATGTTGTTGACGACAACGCACTGTTATAGTTTGGGGAAGAACACATGTTGATAAATGGTATGACGGTAAACTCTTTAGTAAATTAAACAAAAACTTGACTATTTTGACCCACACAGACTTCACCCCAACATATTGATTTGTTTTAATTGATTAGAGAATATATGTATACATCTGCCAGCTTTGAGTCTTATACCAGATAATGCTGTACCTCCATCATAGTGCATTTACTAACTTATATCTACCAGCAAGAATCACAATACCTAGTTTGGAAAGCCCCATTAACATTCTTTATCTTTATGTAATTTACAGGCTTTTGTCTCGTAAATATCAAGACTATAAATATATAAGATGATTCTTATATTTGTCCTAAATCAATTATTTATTCCCTAGAGTTACTTTCCAGACCTGGATAGACTTACATTTAACTAGGACAGAAACTCCAAATTTTAATTCCCTGAAGAAACTCTGAATCAATACTGTCTGATACAAATCTTGGCAAAATACTTGCAATTAACAAAATGTGTAAGCAAAATAGGAATTGCTGCGTTTATCTAGCAATTCTGGCATGTCCCTAAAGTAACCGGACACTCAAAAATCTAAATACGTCAAGTACTTATCACAATTTGAGTCATAAAGCAAAATCTGTTTGATTTACACCAAATAAGCATTTTTTCATGGAATACTACCACTACGTTATTGGGTACACGTCAGTTTATGCATGGAACATTCTACCACTTTGTTACTAGCTACAGTTTATACATGGAACATTCTACCACTCAGTTACTAGCTTCCCATACAGTTTTACAGTCTTACAATCAGTGACCAGCTACACTACTGTTTATGAATGGAACATTCTTACAATCAGTGACCAGCTATACTACAGTTTATGAAAGGAACATTCTTACAATCAGTGACAAGCTACACTGCAGTTTATAAATGGAAAATTCTTACAATCTGTGACCAGCTACACTACAGTTTATGAATGGAACATTCTTACAATCAGGGACTAGCTATACTTCAGTTTATGAAAGGAACATTCTTACAATCAGTGACAAGCTACACTGCAGTTTATGAATGGAACATTCTTACATTCAGTCACCATCTACACTACAGTTAATGAATGGAACAGTCTTACATTCAGTGACCAGCTGCACTACAGTTTATAAATGGAACATTCTTACAATCTGTGACCAGCTACACTACAGTTAATGAATGGAACAGTCTTACATTCAGTGACCAGCTACACTACAGTTTATGAATAGAACAGTCTCACAATCAGTGACCAGCTACACTACAGTTTATGAATGGAACATTCTTACTTTCAGTGACCAGCTACACTACAGTTTATGAATGGAACAGTCTTACATTCAGTGACCAGCTACACTACAGTTTATAAAAGGAACATTCTTACAATCTGTGACCAGCTACAATACTGCTTATGAATAGAACGTTCTTACATTCATTGACCAGCTACACTACAGTTTATGAATGAAACATTCTTACTTTCAGTGACCAGCTACACTACAGTTTATGAATGGAACAGTCTTACAATCAGTGACCAGCTACACTACAGTTTATGAATGGAACATTCTTACAATCAGTGACCAGCTACACTAAAGCTTATGGATGGAACATTCTTACAATCAGTGACCAGCTACACTACAGCTTATGAATGGAACATTATATCGCTCAGTTACTAGATAAACTACATTGTATGCATGGGACATTCGACCGCTCAGTTACTAGAAACACTACAGTTTATGCATGGAATATTCTTACATCCAGTGACCAGCTCCAATTCAGTTTACCAATGTAGCTTTCTTACCGGGTGACCAACTCCGCTACAGGTCATTCATGGAACTTTCTCGCATTCAGTGACCAGCTCCACTACAGGTTATGCATTGACCATTCTTACATTCAGTGACCATGCAGCTCCACTACAGTTTATGCATAGGACAGTCTTACATTCATTGACCATCTCCACTTCAGTTTACGCATGGAACATTCTTACATTCAGTAACTAGTACCACTTCAGTTTATGCGTGTAACATTCTTACATGCAATGACCAGTTCCACTTAAGTTTATGAATGGAACATTCTTACATTTAATGATAAGATCCACTTCAGTTAACAAAGGAACATTCTAACATTCAGTGACCAGCTCCGCTAAAGTTTATGAATGGAACATTCTTGCATTCAGTGGCGATCTCCACTTCAGTTTATGAATGGAACATTCTTACATTTAGTGACCAGGTCCATTACAGTTTATGCATGGAACAGTTTTACAGTCACTGACAAGCTACAGGCTAAGCATGAAGCATTCTACCACTCAGTCCTCCTTATCAATCTTTTGGTAGTTTCAGGTGTATTAATTTGACTTATGTCCGATGCACAATTGCTCCTCAAGATTCTCAAGACTGCATAACATTATAGGGGAAAAACAGCATTTAATTACAGTTCAAGACAAGATCAAATTCAGTCAAAAAAGAGCCCCACCCCCTAACCACAAACAATGTGAAATATCCCCCCTCAAAATGTATTGATCAGATGTATTATGCAACTTAAACCAAGTAGCAGTCATCCCAAAGCCTACTGGGAAAGTATCATTTATTTTGAGAATATTGAAAATCCCCAAGGTTCTAATCCAGATACATCGGTTGTCTGGACCTCTAGACGCTGACTACAGTGTATACGGTGGCTTATAAGGTGTGGTTGTAATGAAAGGCCACATAACCTAATGGCCAAGAAGCGGTTGGTGACTTTGAACTCAAAATATCATTGTTATTGTTCCATCATCAGAACTATCAGTGTTGGATATAGAAAAACGGAAAAGTCAATTTATTGGCGAAAATCTAGGGGTTGTTAGGCCACGTGAAGCTCTGAGATTGAAGAAGCTCGGTAAGGCAATACCAGATAATTTGGATATGTATTAAACATTTTATCGGTCAAATTCTGAAATCTTGAAAGTCCTCGCCGACATTGTTGGTATGGATTAACAGAAAACGCATTTAAATCGCTACCGCATCTGATGCTAGACAAAAAAAAAAAAAAAAAAATTTGACCAAATTAATGCTTTAAAGGCTTTACTGCATGGATATTTAAACCCGCCAAAATTGACAATGGTCAAATGTTCTAGCTTAAAGAAACTGTGCCATGGCCCAAACCGACATACTAATTGTGCAGAAAACTAGA
>JAVFBW010176128.1:0-20375 GCA_034783835.1 Mopalia ciliata
TGAACACTAATATAAATATTCGACATTATGGGTCTCGTGACATAGGCACCTATTTAGACAAGAAAGATATTTGTGGAGCTCTTCTGTTTAGTGATAAAAGTACCAAAATTCGGCCGCGTGGATGAATTTATAGTTCAAGTAAAACCTAATGTTTAAGATCCAATTATAAAATGGATATGGCTCGATTAGAAAATTAGAGAGCATTATTCAAAACAAGAGATAATGCCCATTTTACCTATATGCATTTTACTGCATCGCTTTAACAAAGAAACAAACAAGCGAGTCATTTACACAGCCCATCCACTTCCAATCGAGAAAAGGCCACCTGCAAAGTTGTTATAAGAGTAAAAATCACCGAAACAGTGTGGCTGTCATGTTGGGGATGTGTAGCTAAGGAAGAAAACTCGATCTCCATGTCGTTGTAGTTACGTATTTATGACGCCAGGGGACACTTTTATACGAAATGTTGATATATTGGCATAACATGACTTGACATCCTTGTCCATACCTCTCCGTCGTCAGGCATATAATTAAAATCCAACAACATTTTTTTAAACCGCCGACTTAAGACATCGATCCCACGTACAGCTTGTGACGTTATGTAGAGGGCGCTGTTCTCCCCACACCTAAATACTAAATAACGTACAACCCTTACTTATCATGTACTAAGGAGTCACCATCCGCTGCTTAGTACTTGATAACGTACAACGCTTACTTGTCAGGTACTAAAGAGTTACCACCCACTCCTTGACGGCAGAAAACTGCAGCAAAAGCAATAATGTGAATATGTGAAGTAGTTAAAAATTAATTTTATGCAAAAATTCATTAATTTTCTACAACACTTTTCGGTTTTGGTTTTTCTGAAAAGAAATATAACTTACCGCCGTTTCCATGTGGTTCACCAACCTTACACACCATTTCTTCCAGTACAGCTTATAGACGTCCCCAAATGCGAAATAGCGGGAAATTCTTCGTTTATCGTTTGAGATCTCAAAAACGGTGCGATACGGATGTGCTTCATAGCAAATGTTTGCGTTGTATTGCAGGAGGATTAGATCAAAACGCCTACATAGCGTTATTGCGTTTATAACATTACTCATTGACTCGATTTTAATGAGTTTTAATGCTGCACCTTAGTACTGAATAACGTCTAATCCTACTTTGTATGTAATAGAATATTACTAAAAATGACTCCCCTCTACTATTTATGTAGTAAACAATTAGAACTTGATAACGCACAATCGTTCCTTATTATGTTATAGCAAATGATAACAGAGCTGCTCACTCTTTACTTCTCACATCTACCAGGGGACCCGGTCATAATAACAATATTTACACCACAAAACTAACTGTTACATCTCTATACAGCCGCATCCACCAAGGGACTGGTCTGAATTATATTCACCACTAGTAGGCCTACGAACTGTTACACCTCTATACAGTCACATCCACCTGGTGACCGGTCATAGTTTTCCACAATACATGTTTTTGATTTACGTTTTGAAAACACAAAACAATAAAAAGATATACATATATTTATAATTATACTTTCATTTTGATATTTTGAGTTGTTTATTTTAAACAACCTTTTAAACCATTATTTGTATAGTGTAAGTGACAACTTTTCCAAGAATACGGCAAGTTGATATGCATTGAGTAAGTAGATGTTATATAATCTTTTTATTAAATTAAGCATAATTTTCAGTTATTGTTGAGACATATAAAAAATTAGTACAAATATTTGCATATTCTATCGCGAACAGTCGAAATTTTTTCAGCCATGGCTCAAGCTCCCTCCAGCTGTCTCAGTATATAGCAAATATTTTTAGACATTTTTTTTAACTATTCCCTTAGTCCTAAAATAAACTCATCCAAATTGCCAAATTATTGATGGATTTTATTCCTCTGAAATCCCTGAGAACGCATTTCCAGCAATCTAGAATCCCAGGGTTTCCAGGGCCCCAGGACCCCGGCCATATTTTGCTGGAATAGTGGACTGACAGTTTTCAATTCCAGCCTAAGGCCTTGAAGATCATTATTTCTTTCAAATCTATTATAAGTCTTTTTTGTGAAGGACTTTTTCTTAATAGTTCTCCAAGCTGATTACTTTGACCCAAAGATTATAAGAGCATTACGTCAGGATAAAAACAATTACCAGGGGGGATAACACATTCAAAACAAGGTCATCAGTTGACGATGTATTTAACCATACTGCATAAAGATTTATGGGGTTTTGCAAATCGTATTCCAAGTGGTATTCCGACTTTAAAGTGACTTCTTTAATTCATGGAAATTTACATCTGTTTAGAGTGGATGAGAACAAATTCGCTTCATTTCTAGAACACGAGCCACTGTAGATCTGATTGCATATATATTGTTGATATCGTTAGTCTTCTCTTACAACCACTGGTTCTGCTTAATTCAAAGCCACGTTTTTGCCTCTCCTAAAATTCTCCATAGCTCTTTTTTATGCGACACAAAGTATGGAAGAACATTTTGTTTGTTTGATCACTTCGCGTGGATGAAGTTTAAACATTAAGTGCTATACTCTTTGACACTTTATGGTTCGCTTGTATTTGTTTAAAATGTAGAATTGTCTCCCTTGATCGATCTCGTGTCGAAGCTTCCTGGTGTAATATTCTAAGTAACTATATAAAATAAATAGATGCAATACAATAACAATGCTAAACAGTCTCCATTATTTTTGAAATATAAATGCTTGTCTATAACTGTTGATTATTTTATATCTTGACGTAAACCCTTTAATTTTAAAAAGTGTGTTTGTGTGTTTGTTTGATTAAGGTTTAACGTCGTAGGCGAGAGTATTCAACTTATTTTACGACGGACTGTCCACTTCACATTGTTCTTTGCCTTATTATACGATAGAAAACCGGGATGAAACCTCGTACTCATATACCTGATGGTCTACAGACGGACTCGATCGTGTAAACGGTACATGGAAGTAGGCTTGGAAAGCGCACTCGATAACCGCTTATGTGCGGTGGTCATTTGCTGCGAACGTAACTTAGTAATGTATCAGATTCTTCAACAAATATTCCTAAAACTTACAATTGTTGAAACTCTGAGTCAAAAGGATATCCCCATCACGGGAAGCATACTAACATGATTTATATAGGATGACGATTTATGTTTGATGACAAATTTACCTGAACACCTGCAGAATATATTGTAAGGAACGTCACTAACGTGCTATATATCTTAGGGAAGCTTTAAATATATTAAATTCAATATTTATACATGCTTGTTCAAATGTAAAATAAATATATTATTTTTGTTAAGCCAAAAATAATAAATTTAAGTTTAGAACAACGAACACATAACACAATAACGTCTAAAGACTCGGCGTTAATGAAACTCGTGAGCGTCTTGGTTTGCGGGTAATTCGTATAGATGCGTTAATTAAGGCTCTGAAGAAATGTGTGTTGTTTCAGCAAAACCCCTAGCTTTGATGTCAAAGTAAACAAAAAATGAACATGTTTAAAATAGCATCTGGAATCATCTTATGGGAATATTTTTGTTAAAAGGCAGTACCGTTTGCAGATCAATGAACTGCCAAGTTGAAAAACACTGTTCCCTTTAATGGATACCTTTTTGCATATGAGCTTTTTAGGTGTTAATTCGTCAACATAAAATTATTTGGCCATGAGCTATTAAGACCTGAAAGTTTTGGTATGAGAGATAAAATAATTTTAACATGTAGTTTAAACGACAATTAGCGACAAAAAATGCGACCCAGTAAACAAATAAATTATTTCCCCAAAGAAGAAGAATATAGCTTAGTAATAAGTATAATTAGTACAGCTTTCTATTTCTCAACGATTGTTAAAATCTTGGAAAAAATTATTGTTTAAGATATGAGTATTTATGCAAAAATCTAAGAATATTTTTTAGAAATTTCGCACACCTTTACAATACTTTCATTTCTTAAATGACTTATAATGATCAACCACCGGTATAGCCATTTTAAATTTCCTAATTTTATTTTTATTGTACTTTAATAATAAACATACACTTATGTATAGTTGTTCAAACCACCCTCCTGTCAAGTCCCAGTTATTACATTTCTGATTTGCGGAATTGCGATTTGTCTAGCCAGAAAGCAATAAAGCCAGCCAGGAGTATTAACTTTTTATTGTAATGTCACAGATACTAGACATTTCAGTCTGTTTGGCCAACCTTACGAAACAAAACACATGCTTATTAACTTTATGAGGATGTACAGCATTCAAAGTCTGGATGTGTCATTTCCACTTGATACAACAAATAAATAACGTAATACTGGAACCACTGTGTCAACACTACCTCTATATTTAAACTGAACCGTTATATATGGCCCACTATTATTTGCTGGGAATTTGTACTTCCCATGGGAAATCACGTTAAAAAGTAGTTTTGGCCTCGATACCGATTGAGATATTAACAACTAACGCCAAAGGAAATAGGCTCAAAGTTGACTGCTAGGTTTTGATGATGTGTCCACTTTTCGAAAAAATTGTTGCTTAAACTCTCAGCGAACATGTGTATGAAATGAAGTTATATGGTGGGCACTCACAGATATTGTCATTCCGGTCACATCACGTACTATAATCCACTAATATAGTCTTAATTGTCTGGTCTCCCGTTAGATATTCAAACAGGTTAAATGTAGCGTACTTGGCTGAAGTATTAGAGGGAGACAGCCAGCCTACATGAAATTCAGGTGACGTGTTCAGCTTAAATGGGCTTTTAGTTATCTCAGTGGCTTCAACTATTCAACGATAACTACCGGGGTAATGTATGTTTAGGTTGCCGTATTGTTTATCGTTCAAGGCAACAATTCTGAATGACAGCAAATTATATTTTTCAAGATTCACACGTGGGTTGTATTCAATAAATTGAAACACGAACTACTGAGCTACTCCGCCTAATTGTTTACTTTAATGACCACTGTGCCCTCATGCCTGGACCGTTCTCTAACGAAAACAAATATTAAACTTTTCGAACACCAGTTTACTATTAGTTGTAGGATCGTGCATCCCACTCTTTCCCATTTCTTGACCTTTCGCCGCCGAAGCAGTTACACTTAATGATGTATGATAGATTAAACGAAACTATAAGACATTACAGTCCGGATATTAGTTTAACTTCAACATCATCATTAATTCGACAGTGGATTATGTGGATAACACTGTTGGTGTAGGATGATTGGTGAGGATGAAGTGGGGAGCCTGGAGAACAAAATACGAGGCAGTTGTGTTCACCGTAAGCCCCCTTGTGGCATATCGCTGTATTAAAATTGGGACATAAAAAGCAGTGGGATTCTTCACACTTATTAACTTAATCACATCGTAAAGGTGGTTACGTTTAACAACTAAGCTTTCCCAAAAGATAGTGTTTTATTTCTCATTAAACCATTCTGTTATCAACATATGATGTTTTGTTGACTACCAGAAAAATGTTTTGAAGAACACTGCTATCCTCTTGGCTAACTTATATATCAAAATCTTGCATGGATAGTTTGTTGCATTGTCGACGTATAATATGTTGTTCCAACAATTTTAACAGAGCTTCCTTGAACAGTAGTTGGTCTCGTCAACCATAAAAGATCACTGTGAATGAAGAACCAGGAAATATTTTCCAAAGTGGCTCAGGTCACAATATTTGAATAAAATTTAAAAGCAAACATGAAAGTGTCCAAGACATTAACAGTTACTTCAGAAGAGCGCTAATGGCAGTTTAAAGACGTCAATTATACAAAGGTTCCAACACAAAGAGCTTTTATGACACCGACCCGTTTCAACCTAGTTTGAAATTCTTGGGTAACTAACGATCTGATACTGTTAGTGTATAAACTGAACATTCACTGGCGCCTAGGAATCGCTGTGTTAATGGTCCGAAAAGCTTTTCCATATTCGGACAATTGGAAAAACTATGAACATATAAGAACAGTGTTATATTCAGTCTTATTTTGCATTAAACACTATTCAAATGAATTAAAAATGGTAAAGAATTATAAAAGATTTAAATCAAAGTTATAATATATGAACAAGAAAGACCGTCGTACATATTACATTAAGGAATATGTCGGCCGATTGACAAAAATGTAATATAATGATCCAATTAGATCATGACACTAGCACTGTCTGTACTTCGGTTTATACGTGTTCGATAATAGATTCTCACAAGCAGTTCTACATTTATCAAATAAATTTGTGTTAGTTATTCGCGAGTAGCAACTGCTGACCTTCCATCGACTAATCAACCACCCACTTAGTCGCAGTTGTGTGAGCTGCATGTGATTTGTTGTGTAACTTGGCAGGTCGTAGGCTTTGGGTGTACAATTTAATATAGGACATGTATAACTGACGCTGATATCAAAATACATATAATTTGTCAGTTTATTCAAGGTATATTTCAAAGCGTGTTTTCTCGCCACACAAGTGGATAGATCATAACAAGACAGGTTTGTGTCACGGTGTAGGTGTTTTGCTGTCGTAAAAGATGATACATTACTCTCCTATATTTTACATGTGGTTCATATGACGTTTATGACACAATTAGAAGGTTTTTGTGCCAATAATGATGTATCAGTGGACAGTTTCATGTTAAGTTTTTTTGTATCTTGACTGATGCAGCTTGGATTAAGCTTTAACTGTGTGATAACCATGGACCAGTGATTATTTTCGGTTCTAAGGATTATTCAAAATGAAGACGAACATATATGAAAGGTAGACATTGCATAAAAATACATATGTATGTATTTATGCATTATCATGCAGTTTTATCCAATACTTAATAAATCGTCAAGCAATAGGTTCGTTTTAAACAAACCTAACATATCCCAAGGGCTTAATTTTTTGTTGAATCGCAAATGTTTAATCGAACAATTCAACAGTATACATTGTCGATTAGGAATGAATAAATGTGCTAAACAATTTTATTGATGACTTTCAACAAATATAGGAGATTCCCGTGTGGAGCGGTTTCGTACGATTCGTTATGAACAGCACAAAAAATCCCCTTTTAGATATAATACGATTAGCTTTATTTAAGCTTTCGGAAACAACTTGTCGTCAGTATATTGTTTACATTATATTTGTCGTATTGGTCATAGCAAATTGTCTAATTATAACAGTCTTTGTATGAGGCGTTTTGTTCTGAGCTACTCTGTAGTACACTAGAATAACACCAATGGCCAGCAAAGATGAAAAAGGTATAAAAGGTCCATTTTCTAGAAGACACCTGGGGGTCTTAGAGTAAGAGAAACAACTTTTATAACTCTAGGGAATTAGGTTAATTCCATGTAGAAGCTTTGTTTTGTCCTTACTCTACTTGGAACATGTTCATTAATTCTCGAGGGTATACTTTATCCACCTCCATTTGTACTTTGGTGACGCGTTCCTTGTATAATTTCCGGTTTAAGGCAGAACTAGTCTATGTCTAGAATCAAATAACTATTCTATTTTAAAAGCAAATACTCTCGAGTTCCGTTGTTTGAAGAGTTGCACTGCTGTCTTTACTTGGCACATGAGGACAATTACCCTTGCAACAAATCAAAAAGCTTAACATGTTATTGTTGTGCTATTTTTAATAACAGTTGCAATACACTGCTGTCGTGTATATAGTGGAATTACCCTTAAGCGTGGAACAAATCAATCAATCAATGAAAAAATGCACTGAACATTCGCAAACAGGATGAAAGTTTATATACTGAATATATGATGAGGCACCCATTTTCGGCCACTTATCCAAGAATGTACTAGTTGTTGATGAAGGAAACTCTTGAAACCAACTCCTCAATATATTTTATTGATTTGGTTTTAAAAAGCTCTACAGGTAATCTTAGTTGATAATAAACAATTAAGACTACATGTGTGTGTGCATACTCCATTTATCTGTAAAGTTTCACCCCTTTAGAGTGCTTTTTCTAACAAAAAGGGTCAACACTTTCATTAAATCAGATTTACTTTTACGGTAAGACTTTGTTTACAAAAAATCCTACACAGCGATAAAGTAACGTTAAATCTAGTTTTATGATTCCTGAATAAATAGGCTACTGCGTTAAGCCATTCAAATTACTCCCCGTTCTCTGTTCCGGTCATTTAACACAATTTCTGGGATTATTTGGACCATCGAGTTTGTCGCTGCTGTCATTTAGCTGATCAGCAAGGCAGTAAAGCTCAATTTAGTCGCACTACTGACCATTTTAAGGTCACATATGGCTACCGGTCTTCGGTCTACATCTTGGGATTACAGAACATGACATGTACAGTTAGAGTTTGATGGATTCTATACGCTTCGTACATACATGTGTATACATTGCAATTTAAGACAAATATATAAATGACACCTAGCTCATGTGTTCTAAAGCTATATATCGTTATAAATACTTATTTTTTCCGGACAGATCACGAAAGCCATTAGCCCCGAAACTGAAGTCACTGTTGTTGACTATTCTCTGGTGTTGATCCTCAACGATCAGATGCAGTTCAATAGAGGAATGTGTTAAAACAGTTCACAGCTTAAAAGAACAAGCACACACCATAGGAGAATATTGTACCTACTTCCATTTTTCATTATGTATGCCTCTTAATTAGTGTTGAACGATTGTAGATTGATCAATCGATTGATTTATTGATTGATTGATTTGTTGATTGATTGATTTAATACAAGACTAACAGACCCTAGAGCTGTCTACGACAGCTGGAAGTTAATAAGCACGTGAGAAATCTACAGCTATGCATTTAGTGAAAATTCCTCTAAGATACCAGAAAACCATAGTTTACAAATACGTAATTCAATTTACTTCTGCTCTTTTTTTCTGCTTTTAGACAAGTATTTTCACTCTCTCTTTTACCAACAATGAAGACTCTTGCCTCCCTTGTTATTGCAGATTCTATCACTTTCTGATGTACAGATCTCAGTACAATTGATTGGAAAATGCTTTTAAGCCAGGTGGCATGTACTGAATATAAATTCACCCCTGCTTTCAGGAGATACAAATACAGACTTTATCTGAATGAAGCATCAATTTCTACTTTTTTAAATTTAAATAAAAAGGCGGAATGTAATTAAAACAATAGGAAATGCTTCTGTGGCAGGTGTGATATGTTCTGAATATAAACATGCTGCTCTCATCGCCAAATAAATGTCCAAATTAAACCTGGACAATAACATTTCTGTGCACTTCTTAATGAAATAACGCTTAATTCTCAGGATGGTAGCTAAAACATTGTTCTAGACAGAGGAAACCATTGGCATGAAAAAAACAATTCATCTTAAAATTTACATCCTGGAAAAAAATAACACGCTCAAAAATAAGACAAGAAAACAGGATAAATAATACTGAAATACATGTATAAGAGAAATGAGACTGAAAAAAGAGAAATACATAACTACATAATGCATACGATCTCAAGGCCAATTTTAAAAGGAATGTAAGATATCGTCATATATAGAATAACAATGATCACAAAATCAGAAACAACACCCGCGTTGAGGTTAGACTTGCGTTTTAGACCTGTTACCATGCTGAACATTGGCGTATGTGCATATGGTGATATTTTGCTTTCATGACGGCAGCATTTAACTACATTCGAGGCGACCCTTTTATTTATTCGCGATATTGAAAGACGCTTAAAACACAGCAGAAGATTGGAGACCTTCGTTGGTGGTTTCAATGAAAAGATCTGAGTGTAATACATTTTCCACAAAGGATCATACACCATACACTATGACTACCTTTCAGATTTCGAACATAAATATATACTTTTCCTAAGGTGAGGGAGCTAATAATACAGAATGAATCCCAGAAATGTGCAATCGACTATAACATTTGATTTATTTCACGCCATATATCAAATAAAAAAAAGCGCACAAGTTCTAATTATGTGCACGTAAAGCCGCGCGTATGCCAAAGTTTCACTGAATTCCATCAACATGGTTTCGAGTGTGGATATAATCCCATAGCAATGCTTGTTGGTGAACGGTGTATACCGGTACTATTATATTTTTAGACAACAAGTTCCTGTCTAAACAGGGAGATTGTCCTTGACATATGAATGTTCCTTGGGAAGAAAATCTTGCAATTTATTTGCCAGACACCGCTATACCCACGATTATCTGAAGTCTTCAGTTACATGACAGAAAATTCTTGAAGTCAGATTATTTTTAGAATCTAATTGTTTACAAGATATGTACACTCTTTAAAGGTTCATTCAGTGTAACAGCTTCATATCGATCTAACGAATGAAAGAGACAGTGAAAACTACCTGGTATTTGCCGCGTAGCTGTATAGGCTTTCTATCTCTATACCCTAAGATGTTTCAAAGCTGTTTTAAAATTGCTTACCAACTCTACATCTCTGAAATCAATGTATCTATATGTGTGTCACTTAATTTGTGATCAATAAAAGATAAACCAATAACGCCACCTATCCAGACATCGTTATGGTTCCTTTGTCTGAATTATTGAAACCGCTCAAGTCAAGGTGAGGTAAAACCCGTCTGATTGGCTTGTATATAGCGTAAACGTGTACCTTCCAATACACATAGGCCTACTATGACTAGGATATAATCGATTTCAAGCAATAAAGACAAGCACTGTACTTATATATGGTTTGATTCATTTCTAATAGATCAACTAACAGTTTATATATCCTTGTGTTTTTAAATTCCAAACGAGCACTCACTTATTGGTCGGTCCTGCATATATAGGATATGATTGAGAAAGCAATACAATACAGTTTGTGCCCACAATGGTAACAAAGTTCATATACATGTATGCCATGACACAATTTTCACATTCTAAAAATACCGGAGATTGACCGTGGAAGCTGGAAGATAATTTTTCGTGGATTTCCAGAGAACTTATTAGAATCGTTATTGAGGCAAATCTGATAGGTTGCTCAAGGTGATTTCCCCAGATAACAATAGACTTTCAATAAATGTAAGTCCATATTATTTGAGCAAAACTGCAGTATTGAAATCGATTAAAATCCAATATTTTGTTTTGTAATACCACTCTATAAAGTGTTATTGTAAGATTTGTGTAAAACCGTATTGTAATATTTATCTTGCAGTTCGCAATATGCAGCAAGAAATGTGTCATAACTAACGCCAACTCCACAAAAATGAACTATATTGAAGCATTACTATGAACATGTTAGTACGGTTCTTGATACTTTGAGACAGTCAGAGCGACATGCCCAAACAAACCTAAAGGAATGCCAAAATATTGTAATTGCTCACACGAGGTAAAATTTTATATAAAATTCAAATGTGTGTTGAAAGCACTTATCTTGCCGTCAAAACAACCAGAAGAATGGACAGACACATATAAACATGAAAATAGTTCCGCTGACTGGATCTGACGCGGCCCATCATACTGAAGTATATCAACCTCAGGAACAGTGACAAGCCGTCACTTCATTAAGTAAGACATATTATAGTCATACTAAAAATGACAACATATTCTGAATTTCACTCCAATTGTTACTGATGCCCAGTAACATATTAGTCGTATTAGTAAAGGTGAAACAAAAACGTTTCAGAAAATACCATTTTAATGTTTAACCTTTTTGGACCAATAGCTATTTTGTTTTCAACAATTCAGGTGATGATGTAATGTAGCCGACATGCATCAAGAAGACGATCGATCAGACGTTATAGTCCGTCATTGCTAAATAACTGAAGCAATGCTGAATAAGCCATATAAAAGAGATCTTCGTTTATGGATCCATTTGTTTCTTGCCATTGAACACTTTCCATTTTTGTATGACTCTTAAATCCATTACAACTCCTAACCAATGGTGCTTAACATTTGCAGTGGATAAAAACTGTTAATAAGGTGAATTATATATCCACGGCGTTCTAATTTTACTGCTGACATGGGCAATTGGGATTTATTTATTCATTGTTAGATCAACAAAATTTTAATCCCGATTACATGTCAATGGCCAGTTTTATGTTGCACCCTAGACGACCCATACTCCCCGCAGGAATCGAACCCGGGATATGTGTGGTCAGCAAACACCCTCTGGGGCGTACCCTTTATACCACTCGATAAACTTCTGTTTGCCTCCACCAAGATTCGAACTCTGGTAATGTTTTGTTTGGATTTAGTTCTGTGAATATCCGTTTACCATGGCCACCTAAACAATCTACGAGTTCATTAATTAAACATGTTGAGATATCAACCCACATATTTACACTCATGTCGCATTGGATAAAGCAGAAAGTAAAATCATAAACCTCTGTTTGTACTTGACTTTCTGTGGTGGTTTAATTTGTAATGTAATCCTGAGATTTATGTTATAGAAATAGCGAGTGCGAAAGAAAGTTCAACAACCTGCAAATTGACATAGCAAATACATCAGTCCAAAGGTCAACGTCATCAACGTCAAGGTCATCCATGTCGCGTATACATTTCAGGTGAATGATTGTACATCCAATTCGTTTGATTCAACTAGCTATACCCAGTTTAATTGATTTGAATACGTTTTATTTTCAAATGGGAAAACCATATGTGGTTCATGGATGTCTTTAAATAATCCAATGATCTGAAGTAGTTTGGAGAAAATTACAACAAAGTATACTGTATTGTAAACGAAAAGGACAACTTTCCATTATAAGTATCACACACTGCACAAGTGTTTTCACAGGAAGAATTCATGAAATGCAGATACTGGAATACACTGTACACAAAGATATTGTTTGAATATGAACTGCTGTAGTTTTACTGCAACAATGAGCAAGTAAACATTCTGCAAAAACAAATTTTTTTAAATTTCCCTTTCTTGTGCTTAAAACTGTAGCCGTATCATGGTAGAAATATCCAAACCAGGAGGACAGGAGACGTTAAGCTGAATTCTACCTCAAGACTTGCTTTAGCTCAGTCCTCTCCAAGTCTGTAATTGAACAAAGTCTACCAGAAAATCATTAAATATTCAGTCTCTGAATAAGAACATTATCCCTGTTTTGTCGTTAGTTTCTGACCTTGGTGTTTTGTTCTGCAGAAAAATGACAAATCACAAACCATATCCCAAGTACACGTCCCTTCGTGATTTCCCCTGGGAGCTCAAATAAACTAAGTGGCTGGAGGAATTATAAGAGGAAAGGAAATGTGTCATTTGAGGCCAAATATTCACGAATTACCAGTGAGAATTATTACAAATTTCTTCACTGAAGGTCTGCATTCTGCATTGTTGACTTTACAAATTACCCTTCAAGTTTAATGATTGATTGAATTGGTGACTTATTTAACATTGTGTTTGTGGACAATTTAGTTTAAAGAAAGCGATCTACTCCAACAGTACATATAGTCACACAAACATATCCATGAAATGTGAGTATGTTGTTGTGTTTGATAAATAATGTTCCTCAATTGATAGGTTAATACAGTAGGACAATGCAAACGTTGCCTTCAATTGAATTCAGCCGACAGCAAAACCACTTTTTACATGTAGGTTATAAATGACTGAAAGATAAAATCACCACACAACATCAAGAATGAAGAAAGTTGTCTTTGATGGAAGATACACGTTACTTGTTTAGTACATACGTGACCAGTGAGCAATGCAAACAGAAAGTGTTTATACAAAGTATCTGTCGCCTCTTGAAGTGTTTAATAGCATCAAAGGATCTCTGAAGTATTTTAGGAGAGTGCAACGGGGCATCCAATAAACCAGGACGGTTGGGATGCGAAAAGCAACAATGCTATTTACTAGAACAATTTGCCAACTGGAAAGAGTCCGAAAGACAATAAGTCTTTACTAGCCATATCACATGACAGGCAGGTTGGCCAGAGAGATAGTTGATCTCGAATGGTGTTTCTTAAGAGACATGGTGTCATGTGAGCTTTTTTGTTTTTGTTTAGCATCCGACAAACATGGTTTTGTTTGTATAATGTAACACAAAATCAAAGCGAAAGAAAACCTTTAGCTGATTATTGTTTTTTTAGAAGAATCGTATAGGAATTTGAAGATAATGTATAGTCCTGGGGCCGGTTGCTCGAAGCACTATTAAATTTAACCCTGTATTTGATGACGTCACGCCATGTTGTACGTCTATCTCTAACCGGTATTAGAGATTTACTCTTTCGAACGACTGGCCCCTGCTCAACTAGATCAAAGAACTGATTGGCAATTTGTTCTTAATTCGTGTTTGTTTGCTTGAGGATTACATCATCTATTTTTATAAATGTTGCTTTTTTATATATTCTGCAGTTTAAAAATAGAACTAATATCGTTCACATATTAACCGAAAATTCCAAGTGGTTTTCTAATATTATAAAGTTATATAATTCCTGGTCACCTAATTGGAACATTGACAAGAGAAGACATACATGACAGTAAAACATCCGCGAACAGCAACTATTTCACTGTTAGCATTTATCAGTCTAAACGAACCCGTAATGGAAGTGTCTGGCCGTTGCCATAGGTTCATTTCATGTGTTTTTAACTATGGTGAATTAATAGGGAGTGGGTTTTCTGACAGTGCTTTCTCCTCGTAAGCCAACTGAATAGACTGTTGGGTTTTTAACTGAAAAAAGTACCACACTGTCTGGTCCTATGTTTGATTTTCTATATTCTAATTGACCTGTATTTGTTAATATTAGTGTGTTTGTTTCAAGGAACTAATACAAAAGTTACACCCCAAACAAGGATATGCCTTAAGTAATAAGGAAATAAAGTGGACTTGTCATAACCGTGGTACCGTTAATCAGGATAAATAATTTCATCACCGCCAAATATTTGGAATACCACCTGCCAAAGCATTAAGGTGCAAACGACTTTGACATCATTGTTTTAGCAAATGCATTTCCATTGCCTGTTTCAAGTTATAACAAATGAACATAAAATGTAAACCGTAAATTTATTATTGTGCGTTATTAAATTTGACGTTGACGCTGTATGAATATAGATATGTGGACATTCGTTATTCTTTAATAATCATGGTCAAGGAAATTTAACCAGCTGATTTTGTTCATTCTTGTCGATACACTTTGTATAATATAAAGGGCTTCTCCATCATGGAATTATATCGCTTAATAAAAGAAAAAGAGACACAGAAAACTACCATTTTGCATACTGACAGAAAAATACATTCAGTATAATGAATTCCTCAATACCACAACAAGTTATAATTTTGAGAATAGAACGAAAACACTAAATCAACACATCCAAGAGTGATAAAGTGGGAGCTTGCCAAATGCATAATGACATTTAGACATATGTCAGTCGTCAATGGGTTCAATGGATTAATTAAATTATACCATCCATACGATTTAGTTTTTTTTAACATTAATTTTCAATTTCCTAGTCCCATTAAAACGAGTCTCCTAAAAGTGTTTCCTTAAACTAAGCCAAGACGTTTCAAAGCTCAATCACAGAACTTCGACGAAATTAGGAAATACCATTGCATGGTTTGCAGTGTTCTTGCTTTTTGTACAACAGTTCAACAACTATAAACAAAACCGATACACTGACGTTTATAAACTTCTATGAAAATTCCTGTAAAATATGTCCGAACATTAGTTTACAAAAAAATAATTCTACATAGACAATTAAAAAAAGATTTTGAACACCTTCTGCTCCTAAATAAATGATTCCATTCTTTTTATAGACTTTACAGAAGTTACACTTTTATGTAAAGAGATATAATTCACTTTCTGATGCTATTTGACAGACACAGAATTCAGATGGATTAAATTGAAAATGCATCCAAGCCACAGACGAATTGGACCGAATAGCAATGGCTTCAGTTATTATTATTATCACGTGAGTATGCAGTCTAAAAAGGAAGAGGAAATAATCTAGTGTTAAATGTAGCAGGATTTAGTTTCTTGAACTGGACTACATGAAGTAACCTCTAACAATTAAATAGAATTTTCTTGAAAATTTGAATTCGACCCCATCCCACGTGAGAAAGGTCCTTAATTTGTGTTTATTTAAAACATGGCGGTTAATGGCTAGTACAGTTCTTTCATATATATTCTTGTGTTCTGTTTATACTTATAAATAAACAGTAAAAAGTATGCATTTGTTTAATGTGACTGGTGATTCGGCCTATAATACATTTATGGTGTCACAAATTCTAACTGAACTAAAAATTATAATCTGTTTTATATGTAAACATAAAATTGCATTTCATTCTGGGGTAGAAGCACGAAGGTCCCATAACAAATAACGATAATGTCTTTTCATTTTAAGAACACTCGACACTGAACAACAGGGTTTTTTGTCATCCAACAAAAGAAACACAGAATCAGCCTTCACTTTCACAAACACAAAATTCTTTGCGGAATGATTGACAGGTATAAATAACAATTGGTTGAGCTTTCCTATAGTTTAGTTGAATGATTTGATTCTTTTTTGTTTTGAGAATTGTAATGCTTTAGAAGATATCACTTTCTGATGTTGATTTCTGAGGTGCAGATTTCACTTCATCTGATTACACTATATATGCTTCAAAACAAGAGGCGATGTGAACCAAATATCAATGGCTACCAGAGCCAATTAAGTCTAAATTTCTATTTTAATGCTGGAAAAACAAATTGATGTATTAATATAAAAGGCTTCTGTCTTAAATTTAGCGTGTTTTGAATATAAAGAAGTTATTTTAATCTCCTAATAGATATCCAGATTAAACTCGATGGCTTTTTCTGCCCTTCTTAATGAAATTGCACTTTCTGCAGAATAGCAAATGTGATGTCTTTTCCAACCAAATTGAGCTAAAGTAAAGAGCAAATACTAGGGTTTCGCGTAACGTTGTCAAAGTGTTTGCACAATGGAAATGTAGTGCTTAGTTCTTAAAAAATAAAAAAAAATGAGCGCAATGCAGTTCCAGTGGCAATTTATTTAATGCAAACACTTGAAGCCTGCACTTTCAGCAATTAGAGTAGCTGTCAATGATAATAATACAAAATGTACTCTTATCAAATTGACCTTGACAGAAGGCTTGCACATAAAGGTTTAACGGCGACATATTTCCGAGTCGTCTATTTTCTCCTCACACCGAATGAGGACAAACGTGAAATCCCTTTTTTTATTAAACAGGAGAATCTTTTATTCTTATGTAAAAAAAACTTAAAGTGGGTTGTGTTGGAAAGTTTAGTTTGCTTTTTTGTCTTTATCTAGAAGGATAATGGGAAGGGAAACAGTGTTGAATATTTTTTTTGTCTTTTTGTTGTATAGTAAGGTCTGAAGTTGTGTGCGATAGTTTTGCTGTATGTGACTGGAAAACAGCATATCTCAATACCTAAATAAAAGTTTACCAATGCAATATTTAAAACTCTCCATTGTGGTGCAGGCATGCCTCTGACGGTCTGCAATTACATCATACCATAGTTTTAAAAGACATTTTAATTAAACTCATAAGACATAGGCAAACCCAAAACTCGTGACGAATACATATAAAAATGGTTTTGACGATGTCACCAGTCATGTAACTTTGATCAGAAATTCTGCATCATAAAATGGTCATGTTGTTTATCTGTGCAACGATTATATTTTAAAAAAAGGATAATAAAATATCGATCTTAATGTCATCGATCAGAATATATTTTCAAAAAGCCTAGATTACCGCTCAGCCTTTTCTGACTCTGAGAGCTTCCGGGGCCTTGATGGCTACCACAAAACTACCACAAAAGACTATAGTCTTTACAGTTTTGCCAAGGTTTAATTTAGTAAAGAGCTCGTTTTCCCAAGATTCCGTCACAATGCTCTGTTATAGTTGTATTGGTATTTGAAAAGTCATATTAACAATGTTTTCTAAAATCTTCAAAACCTGCGTAGATAAATAAAAATTCAAAATATCAACGTATTGTTCATTGTCCGATTTTCGTTAGTTTTCACGCTTTTTCGACACATTCTGGTCCAACCGAACTCGAAGCAAGACAGACAGTCAGTTTACCAGGGCCATGGCGGTAAAAAGTAGAGAATATGTTAAAGTCATAGCCGATAAAATTACCGATAGTTGCGAAAAAATTAGAGCAAATAATAAAACAAAAATGGCAAGTCAAAGCTCAATGATTCACAATAAACCATAAAAAAAATTAAAATTAATTTTTTTTCGGGATATTTTAAGCCCAGTATGTATTGTGTACGATAAAATAAAATGTGCAGAATGCGGCATTCTATCTAGATTCCCTTGAGTACGACGTTAAACACCAATCAAACAAGCAAACAAACAAATCTAGATTCCAGCTTTTAGAGGGCTTTTCTCGATCATAAGCGCCTAGAAGAATACTTGTACTTTTTGTTTCATTCGTTCTAAATAGCCTAGCGCGAACCTCAAAGAGAGCCGTTTTTTGTCTCATTTGATTGGTTTTAATTTCCTTTCTGTGTATAAAGCTATACGTCTGGCATAGCCATGAACCACGTTATAGAGCTGAATACGTCGGACACTTTCACACACTCTGCGTAAACTGTATATGAGCACCTGGGATTCGACCAAAAATATAGCATGCAATAGAAATCATAGTTTGATTTTTTTTAAATTGACAAAAGCAGAACGTTGCACTTGATTTCTTTATACATGACGTTTTAAAATCGATAAAATAAATAACGCATAGACATTCATTACATTTATTTTGTTGTCATCTATTTTAGAGCTCACGTCATAAGAAATACAACTATAGGTATCATAACCGATTGTGAAATGGCAATGTAAATTAAATTAACAAAAAATGTTTGTGATAAAGATAAAAAAATTAAAATAAGGTATATGATTGACCGACCGCGAAATCCATCGGAGAAAGCGGTCCTAAAAGCAGAATTTCAACAACAATTTTGTGCTGTCCAATTACCAAAATCATCTATATATGGTTTTAGAAATTTTTATTTTGTTGTTTTGGAAAGTCTTGTACGAACCATAAGACTTAACTTTTTGACTACAAAATACTTTTGTTAAACTTAGGACTTTCCTCTTATTTTTCCCTTTTAAACATGTACCGATTTAGTTCGATCATAACCGATCAGTCAAAATGATGGGAAAATTTCATTGCCAAAATTAGCTGAGATGCCTGTACGGGCTTCCTCATTTTCGGAGCTTAAGGGGCCTAGGCGGCCCCTGGACCCTCGCCTATTTTGCTTTTCCTGACTAAACTTCGCCTGGCTTCACCTAATTGTCAGGCCGTCTGGCTTAATTCTATAAGGAATGTCCGTAGTCCGGTTGCAACGGTAATTTTAAAAGCCAGGCCCAAACGTCCGGCCTTCTTATATTCATCGTCGTTTTCGCGAGGGACACGGGCATAAGTTTTCGATAACTACAGGCCAACAGTCAGTTCCCATTTTGTATCCGTGAACATTTTTTCAAATGTCCTGCTTACACAACTGTTGATTGATCTGATTGCACAACTTTTAGCATGAAAACCTTGAAGAATTCTATCTGCAAGTAGTACCTGGTGTCGCCGCCTTTCCTTATTTGCCGCAAGTTCACGCCACAATGCAGACAGACAGCAGACGACAGTCCCGTCAAAACAAACCGATGCGTCAAAACAAATGGGAGATAACTCTGACGGTATACTTGAACTGTAGATCACAGTTGAAATGTTCATTGCAAGCAAAGGATCAGTCGTCTTTCTATCGCTTTGTTTTACTCTGGGTTGTAACTTGTAAGACAGCGAATAAACGCGTTGGAATTCGATTATAAACCGTCTTTTTATTTACCTTATATATAGTTTTAAAATCACTTTTTATTCAACTAAACAGTACTGAAAACAACAACCACACGATAATTTGTAAAAGCAATTTTTTCTATATTCAAGTTGCCGTTTCTTTATAATGACACCCAAACTAACATCCAAACTAAACTCGGTATATTAGCCGTTTTAAGAACTTTTGTCCAGTATGTAATAATTATTCGTATTTGAATATATACGGGTGGTATGGAGGCAACCTGACACCGCCAAAGGTAGCTTCTCTGCCAGAGCTCCAGCTCAGGATAAAGTGAATGGTTAAACTTGAATCAGATGGTCATGACACAAAGTAGTTGTTTATATGAGCACAAACTTTTCTTACCATTTCACGATTTCAGAATCGTTAAAAAAATAAAATTAGAAAATAACAGCATTCTTATCATACTGAACAATACTGCATTTTGTATATTAATGGGAAGGTTTTCTACACGTTTTTGTAGAAGTTCTGGTATAGATCGTAAATCCATTCTATACTAGGGGCTTGTTTGATTGGAGTTTGACGTTGTACTCAGGAGTATTTCACTTATAGGACAACGGATTGTCCGTTTCACACTGTTTATTGCTTAAATATGGTGATTGTTTGATTGGTGTTTAACGTCCTACTCAAGGGTATTTCACTTATATGACGACGGACACAAATACAGAACATCACAAACAAATCTGCTTCCCGTTACCCT
>JAVFBW010176129.1:0-10901 GCA_034783835.1 Mopalia ciliata
TGAAACCCGTCCGGGAATCGAACCCACGACCCTCAGAGTTAGGCACCGAATCGCCAGCAGTAAATGCAGGCTAGCTAGACCACTCAGTTTAATAGGTTACTATTAAACCCATCAGCAATGACATGAAACGATTCCAGCAGATTTGGATGGTGATAAACTTAGCCTTTCAGCACTCATTAAGTTCATCATTTTGGAGTAAGAAACTGAACCTGAAGTACGTCGTAATAATGTCATGAAGGAGAGACGGGTGATTGGCGGTTCATCCTATCTTCCCGGGCAGTGCTTGTTTACATGTGGTCGGAGATCCACTTGTCTTAAGCCCACAAAACATGGACACCTTTCGTAACTGACGTAGCCAAGATGCATTCTAGTTCCAGACATAATAAGTCCATTAAGATGCAATTCTCTCGGAGTTATACAGTTATGTAATTTAATGAATATTAATTAGACATTGGCGTTTATCTTAGCCCACCTCCATCAGAGACCCACGCTTTTTCAACGAAAACTTATTTGAGAGACTTTCGGGATAATGCACAAAGGTGTAGGGATGTTTCACATGCTGTTTCAGAACTACTGGTAATATTCAAAATATCACATAGCAAATTAAAAAGGAGACAATTTTTCAACTATCTCTGCCTTTTGTCGCGAGTTCCGACTTACCTCATAAGAACTGGTGATCTTCAGTGGATGCAATAGAGGAACAGTGATCCAGGCAGAGAGACTGTTTGCCAAGAGAACCGTGAAGAATCCCATGATACCCGGGAACCCGTAAATAAAGGCCTCAGCCGGGTTCCCCAAAACAAACACGGAGGACATGTAAGTGATAACCAGGGAAAGAGCAACCGGGCCAACTCGCATCTTACGATTCCCGACCAAATACTTGTCTGGCGTTTTTTGTCCGTTGCCGTATAAGGCATGATACAAACCAATGCCTAATGAAACTAGTGTTGTTATAGAGAATACAGCGTAGTCCCCGGGGTGGATTGTGAACATTGGCTTTCCCATTGCTGTAGTTTAGTGTAACTCGGACACACAACTCATCGCTATCGTCTGTTGTTGATATGTGATGCAGACTGAGTATCCGATGATGTAGAGCTCATTGAGAGAGATCCGCCGTGAAGAAACCTCGGCCGAATAAATGTATCTAGCTACATTGACAAGAGCTACTTTAAAGAAGTGACCGAGTCTATGAAATAGAAAGAAGGGGTTAATTTATCCCCATTTAATTTTACTCCGAACCAGACATGGCTTAATAATTAAGTTTTCCAAGCTATTAATCTTAATGTTTAACGTGAATTCTCGACGCCATAATCACACGACAGGTCTTGTGTTTCGCCGACAGCTAATTGCTTTCTTATGTATGGTATAACATAGAGACATGATCTTGTGCTCGTACGCCGGATTATCCCGCCCACAACATCCCTATAAACCCTTAATGACGTATTTTTTTCAAAAATCCTGATAACGTATTTACTGTGATAACAGCAACTGCAAGCAGTCAACATTTTTCTGCACCAAATTGCACTTGTTTCTTTAATTATAAAGGGTTAGGTTGACTTGTTAATTGAAAAGTATGTTTTAGTCCCGAATAATGTGTCGACACTAAAATAGCAATTCAACAAATATGATACTGTATTTAGACGGTAATCTCTCCGCAAACACTCCTATGCATTTTATATCTAAATGAAACCTACAAAACGCAATATTAAAACTAATTAAAAAAAATAATACAAAAATAGGTTATAATAAAAAGCGTTCTATAATATCTTATAGAATCAGACCACGCCTCATAGTTTAGCTTTCCATTTAAAGATATTATAAAAAAAGACAATTTTCACAAGTAATGTATTACCCGAGGACTGCGCCATTAATAAAACATACGGATCAACACGAAAATCGATACCAAGGTATGTATTGGGATTTCGAAAAATGAAAAAGAAACGGTTGGAGGCTTGATGTCAAAAGGTCTTTATTTCGAAGTCTTTATACATAATGGGTTTTTTTTATGAAAACATACCACCGTGAAACTTAGTAGGCTACATAAGTTATTTGTATTAAACTTGTGGTTGCTATTTATCTCCCAGATTTTATTATTGTGCAAAAAATCTCATAAATCAATTTGACAGAGAATGATCAATCCCAATTTGATCACCCCATGTCAATAATTAAAAACACGTCAATTTCTACCAGAGTTGTCGACCCTTGCACACACTTGGCTCTCAGTCGAATAAATACACCAGAAGCATCATTAACAATAAAGTTTATAAAAAAAAATTAAAAAAAGATTGAAGATTGACCAATGATCTAAATTGTGGTATAGAGAGAAATCACACTCAGTGGCGGTGCCAGGGGGGGTGGGGCAATTTCCCGGGTATAGTCAGGGTTTCGCGTGGAAAGTTAGAGAGGTAACTCCTTAATGGTGATTTAAATAAAGATATACTTAGAGTTAACCTAAGATCGTGTGGTTATTTATTCTATTCCCGAGGCCCTACAGCTCTTAATGAGAATAAAGAATTTGCTTCATCAAAGTAAACGATGAGAATCAAGACATTGCCGTGTTTTTTCTAATGCTTACTTCGGTTTGTTTTATGAGGAAGTTAACAAAGCTAACAGGGATGCGTTCAGGATGGTAGAACACAAGGGTAAAGGAACGGACGTACCGAAGTAAAGGAAGCATATTCAGTCTAGAAAACAGAGTGATAGTGTTACAAAGTCGAGGTGATAAGCGTTACAAGCCGAATGACTTTTCTCGGCAAGATTTGAAGTGGTCTCAATTGAGAAGAATAAATATTCGTCAAACGATGCATCCAGATGAATATGGTGGGATTAGGTTATTGTATAATATAAGTAGAGGCTTCTTATTCTTGAATCTTTTGTGTGAAATTTTGGGAACAATATAGTAAATATGATTGATCCAATTTAGTCTATAGTTAGATAACATACCTAAGAATTTAAATTTGTTTACTCTCTCTATGTCGATATCACATAACTAAAGCTATGGTAGAAATAAGCATATATTTGGTTAGCACAATGAATAGGGCTAATTCCTTCGTCTTAGCCTATCTCAACCCATGGCGAAGGTTGGAAATAGAGCCTCTAAAAACATATATCCGATTTTTCTCTGATTTTTTGTTGATAGAAAAATCACAATAATCAAACTCCTCCTTTCTTTTCTGACGTTTAAATAAAGTTTTATTTGAATTTCTCGCCCGAGTTGACACGTATAAGTTATCTCCCTTTGCAATAATAATATTAAAAACAGTAAAAAAAAGAAATATTGCAAGTAGGTAAAATACTAATCAATGGTTTCAGTGTACCTAGAAAAAATCAGACAAAAATCCGAAATAGTTTTTTTTGAGGCCGGCCGTAGCGGCCGATCGTTTTTCAACTTTCACCATGGGTTTAGATAGGCGGGATGTAGGGCTAAGACGAAGGAATTAGCCCTATACAATTGTGCTAATACGCGCAGTGCTCATACCACCACAGCCGCGAGAATTTAGCTCCGTTTAGCCGACTGCTTTGGGAGCAAATGGCGTTAGAAACTGGGCTTCATTAGTTTGATACATGCGAACATTTTATGGCATTGATGAGGTTTTGAATGCCCCTCATTCGATACAAGAAAAAAAAGACGTTTGGTTAGATTCATTAAAACTGCTATGACAGTAAGATAGCCCAATGCTAGTCGTGTAGACTGTACACTCGGCATATACTCGGCTTAAATATATTTGGTATGTGTATGTGAGATTGTAGGTATCTCATGTTATACAAATGTACGACTGATCCCTTGTGGTGAAATAAATCTATCAATCAATCAGCCGATGTAAGTTTTCGAGGGGATCTCGTTTGTTTTTCTTTCAGTAAAGTTGGTCGAATATATAAGGAGTTTGGTCGAAACATGGTTTATTTTACGTACATGCATGCAATGGAGATTAGTATGCAATTTGAGGCTTATGACATCACGTATAGAGTCAAGTACTGCCAAAATTTGACATAACACATTTTTATGGATTCCAGCCTCTATATTTATAATAAAGTAACGTTTCAGGGAAGACACTGGGTCATTTTTTCAAACTTGAATACAAATACAATTACCTGCACTGAATCGTTGCTCTATACTAAACATAGAAGTTGATATCCATATTATGATATAATTGTGCTATGTTTCTGCTACAACTTCTAACTGTCACTTAAAATTACCAAAATATGTCCTCGAAATGAATGTGAGGCATTGAAGTACGAAAACCAGTATTTGAGCAGGGATTTGCCCGCGGACAGGTTTGACGATGGGTCTTGTATTCAGCTGTTCATAGTACCTGGAACCTCATGGAGGCATCTATATGATAAATTCTAAATGTAACGTTTACATTGCCATATGTTATTCAGTGTTTACTGTGTTGGATTGTTTGAGATTGTTCAACCGTACGCAATTCATGAAATTGTTAAGAAATACCGACATACAACTCGTCTAGAGTTTCATTTTTTAGAAGAATGTTTACGCTTCAAAATTAGCTTTAAAAAATGGGCCAGAAGTCGTTTTTGATTTAAACTATAGATGAGAAAGATTAGAGGGGGTTATCAAAGATGAATATAGAATTACTTTATGAAAATAGGCTAGTATGCATACAGGCGTCACCTATTAATCACATGTTGCTAACGAGAGTTGCCTCCCATGACCCATCGTGCGTGTAAACAGTAAGGCGCTGTAAACAAGGCAATATTACAGTGGAAAATGATCCAGGATTGCAAGCTCAGGTATTTATAAATGAGTTACATGATTAACACTCACTGATTTATTACACACTACGCTATTAATTAGTTTCGTAATTTCTTACGCAGCTTTATTGGGGTGTGACAATATAGTGACAGAATTAGGCTATAAATAATAGGCAGGCATGTAATTGACATTTCATTCTTTCCTTCAGAAATGTCAGCTGTAATTGTCGTTATCTCTTATTGGAGATATATGCTACATCTGTGAACTAGTTATAGGTTACAAACTGTCGGTAGGTTACACTTCCTTTATGTATAAACCCAATTAAAACACTTTTCTAGTTTATTTTGATGGTGTTTGAAGTTCTGTATGTCAATTTTCGAGCTTGTCTGTCAAAATTGCTGATGTAAAATATGTTCGTCAACACCTCCTTTGACTTATTACGAGATATTTTGACATATGTACGCGGAGCTGTTCCTTGGCGCTTCAAAAAGGACTCGATATGTAATATATAACCAGAATAAACTTAATTAACATCCAGAATGTTATTGCTGACAAATGAAAAGTTTAGACGAGCTCCTCCTCGTGTATACTTGTCGGGACTGGTCGATTTCATAACATGTTTTTCTGCATGGTGCCACTTATTTTTTTACACATACATTCTCACGGTGCTTAAGTGCAACATTCCTCCTACACTTTTCAGACTGAATTCGGATAGAATTCACTTGTGACCATTTCCGGATCGACACGACGATTGACATACACGTGGCCGGATCCTAAAGCCCAAGGTCCGACGAGTGACCTCCTTGGAAGAAGGCCATGGTACAGCTTGATCCATCTTCGCTAGCTCAGAGTTCTATTCCGAGCTACTCTGTATTACAGCCCTTGGTGGATTATTCGCATATAATCGGATTCGGCTTTAAAGCGATTGATGGGATGCGTGGGAACGAGTGGTGTGTCCTTCCGTGTCGGACTTGTGAGCTGTCGGACTAGTGGTGTGTCCTTCCGTGTTGGACTTGTGAGCTGTCGGACTAGTGGTGTGTCCTTCCGTGTCGGACTTGTGAGCTGTCGGACTAGTGGTGTGTCCTTCCGTGTCGGCTTTGTTAGCTGTCGGACTAGTGGTGTGTCTGAACGATTTTCAAATAATATAAAAAGTTCACGATCTGGTCACGTTTTTTCACATTTCGGTCTTTTCAACTCAGCTAGCTCCCGCTAACAGGACAGCTTATTGAAGAATTTAATTGCGACAGAAGCATTTTGTCGAAGAAATTTTCATAAGTCCAAATTTGTATGAATAAATACGGACAATAAAAATGTAGCGCATTTTTGGTCTTTTATTTCGTAAAATGTAATTACTATAACACTAAATATATAGAGGATATGACACAGTGAATTTTGAATACCATAAATATTGCTAGATTGAATGTAGTTGAAAGATTAACTCATGAGACCTAAATCGTCGAGTGAGTTATTCTTTCCACAATTCATGCGAGCAACAAACTTCACTGTGTAATATTCTCTCTTTTATTAATATCGACTATAAATTCAGAGCCAGAGAAAACCCTGAAGTAGCTGTCAGAATGGGATCGTTTACTGTATTTGAGATTCCTACGCCTGAACATAATTAATAAAACATGATTTATCAATGTTGTATGCAAAAAAAATGAGATACATTATCGCTACTCTACAAGATTAATATTTCTAATATGCTTCCGAATATAGATTGTCATAATCTCTAACTGTCCATTTGCTGATCGGAGATTATTCGTAAGACTGGGAACTCGCATACACAGGATTCAGTTTTGTTGAAGATCAACAGCTTGGCGCATGGATAATTGGACGGTTGGACTGCTGTTGCATAAAATAACATTATCCCATTTTCACGGACTTTTAAATAATATTTTATAATTATTCTGGTCAATTTTCGCTATATCCGTACTGTAGTACAAGCTACACTTGAATCATCAAAACTAAATTGAGCAGACGTCAATCAAAAAAGTACTACAGTCAAGACTGGGGTAGGGTCAAAGTTCAGAGAGTAACGCCATAAAGTGTTTTACACTGCAGTGAAATAGCAATTTTATGTGTTTGGAAAATCCTGATACTCCACTGGTATCTATACATAATAAATCAGTTTATTCAGTGGATGATATCCCTTGAAATACTAACAGGTTGCCTTATTGTTTCGAGATTTTCCTAAAGCGATTTGTGTTTGCCAAAGATATATGCTTGTATAACATCATGAATCAAATCCCCACATTGCCATCTTTAAAATTCAATGTGCAGTCTCTGTGCGTGGATAAAGGTATTACAGCCACTCCACAGAGTAAGGAACAAACGGGCCAATGTTTAGTCTGATGTTATCGGAATGTTATGTCATTTTACATGAAATTAAAGTTTAACACAATCCATTTTAAAACTCACAGGCCTATACATGTATATTGTAAGAAGTCGACTCAGCTCGGGAATTTGCTTTGTGGGTTCAGTACACACAGGTCACACCTGTCTTAGCTGTCAGAAATGTACATCAAGGTTTATCACTTCGCGAATACTACACTTTCCCTACACAGGTCAGTCTGTCAGCTGGCTATATAGGGTGAAACACAAAATCACAATCCTCCCTTGAGGCAAACTTTTTGTGGCCATCTTGCATTGTATGTTTTAAAATGGATCAGTGTACTCCGAAGGAAATTCAAGAATGAACGTACCGACAATCATTCACCTTTTAAGCATAGTTCATTTAAAATATAGATACTATATCTTGGGTTCCAGCAGTAAAACAGAAATTTTCAGGGAATTTTCACAGAAATTTTGAGCAAAACTTAGTACTCCCACAAGTTAAAACATAGGAAAGAAATTGAATCTGTAGGAACAAGAAGTTTTGTCAAGAGCTAATAAACTTTTGTGGTAAAGATTCACCATTGAGTTACACAATGTTGAGATTTCCCCACAGCTATTGAAGATAAGACTATGTCAAGTTACCAGTGTGTATAAATGCGTCATATTTTATCTGGCTCAGAAGACAGATAAAAAATAAACAGTGCACTTTAAACCAATCCCTGCTTCCATTATCTATTGTACAAAAATATTTTGATCTATCGCGTGTTGACTTCATATTTATACTATCTTTGATTCCAGCTCCTAATACTTAAAACAAGTTATGCTAACGTATTATGCAAATATGGAAGGTCTTATGTATTATGTCGTCTACTTTATCACTTTATTCACAAACCTACTTGTCTTTTATGTAGTTTAAAATTAGTTTTCATCCTTATTTAATAATAATTTTGTAAAATATGGGATAGAACAATTCCACTCTGTTTTTTACTCCCGCTGAACTGATTGTCAACAGATTGAAAGTTATTCTATGTCACAAATGGTGTAGTTTTTTGACGGTCTGACTGGCTTTAACACTATTTCACTACCATGACAACAAGCAGAAAATGTACAACTCTGTAAATTAAAATAAGAGGACGAGTCAGTAAAATAAAATGTGTAAAGCATCACAGATCAGCCTTCAGTCTACCATTCACGTTCTTTCCATCATTTTATTACTGTGGCTTATTAAAAAGGCAAATAAATCATTAAAGTATGTAGTCATGTTATCGATATATCATCTTCACGGCAAATTAAAGGGAAATAACTCATCTTATTACCATGCAAATCCATCAAATTTCAATAGAATTTACAATCTCATACCAATGTACGGAGCCGTAAAAGGGTCATGGAAAAAATATTCTGCAGTAACTCGTTATAACGACTTACTAAGTCACTTGATAACGATCTCTGAAATGAGATAGAAACCAATAAATTAAGAAGTTGTTATCCATACTTAAGTCTTTCCAAGTTTTATGTACTCCCGACTTCTGAATGCCACTAAAGAATCTAGACTTACTTAGTCGTTATAACGAGATAATAAGTCGTTATAACGACTTAATCCACCAATTGTGTTGCTCAAATGCCGTTTTGTTATATATTAACACTAATTTACATTCAACAGGCCAGGGGAGCGATTGATTGATTGGTTGATTGATTGATTCAGGGATTGATTGGTGTTTAACGCCTTGCTTTAGAGTATTTCACCGATATGACGGCGGTGTATTCCAACAATACTTGACACTGACGCAACCAAGATGCAAAGCGTTTACATAATGCTGGAAAGTTAATTTTCCTCCAGTGTTGAGTAAAGACAGCATTGCTGCTCTTCAAACAAACTGTCCTTAGCCAGGGGGCGCCAGGGGATTGAACCCAGGACCTGACAGAATGTATCTCGACTGCAGAAGACTTGTCTCAGCACCACACCTAAATGCCGGAAACTGATGCCTTTTGATTGGTAGATTAAGTCGTTATAACGAGTTACTATGTCGTTATAACGACTTAATTGTGGCCAAATTTATTTTTTCAATGTCCCTTTTACGGCTCCAATGCGTAATATTCTAAATTAATAAATACTAATTCGAATAAACATATTGAGATTGGCTTCGATCTCCAGTTTACAGTTAAGAAGTCACACTGCTAATTATTTCAGCGAAGGGTTGTAAAGGAGCCGCTCCGAGTCAAACAATTGGCTAGTGAAAATGCCCGTTCACATATACGCTTGGCAACTCCTTTATAAATACTTAATCTTACACGTCAATCTTTCAAGTTAGCTTTAAAAAAGCAAACGGAATTTACGCTACGACCGAACTGTTTAGCATAAGTTAACTCTTGTAGTTAGACAAAAAACAACAAAACATTTCGAATTATTGTTACAGACACATCAGATGTCTGAGACTAGGGCTTCCTGAAGCACAGTGTTTATGTTGTGGCAGAGTTAATCAGAGAGCTTCTTATAAACCATTTTGATTTAGGCATACTACACTGATTTTCAAAGAATTAAATATTTTAATTTTCTGTAAAAGCCTGATATTGACATAATTACCACAATTGAAGAAATAGTGCTCGACAGGTTCATATTTATGTCCGCAATGACAAGCTGGATTATCAGCATCAAAATTTTTTTAAAACTGATCATGAACAACAACACGTCCGTAAGCTGCTCCAAATTGTATTAAACCGCGGGTCGTGATAAAAGTGACTTGGAGGAGGCGCAATGCTAGACGCTTATTAAGAACTTCAGTTACTTGGAATGTTTGACATGTTCAAGTATAGGTTATTCCAATCTTGAGCAGTTACTGGAAAGAAAATTCGACGAAATCTTAGTACGACTATAAAAAGTTTCAAATCTGTTTGGATTTTTCAACGCGTATGGTTTACGTTCTGATATTCGAGTCGGTAGATTTTCGAAAAGATAACCAAGTGGCTGCTGAACAATGTTGAGAGGTGAGTTTAGTTTTATCTCATTGCCTGATTCTCCCCGTTTTGGTCATGTGGCGGTGACGGCCGTATCGCGGAGAACATTTAAATACACCAGACAGGACATGCGCTCATACAAACGGAAGTATTTTTGTTAAGAAATGAGTCCGATGAATTGGTAGCCGGTTGGAAGACCTGCCTATGTTCTATCTTTTAGTTTGGAACAAATCTATCTTTTTGGTTGAATTTAAATTTATACACTTTTTGTGTATTTGTTTTGAATCTGTGTCACACACTTTATAAATAAGTAAGTGCCTCGATAACGTATTGTATTTACTATCGATCATTTCGAGCCCGTCGATCGAGATTGATATATGAAGACCACAGGGGGAAAAAGACAGTATAGTCACAAAATGTGAATTTCACGATTACCCCTAGGTATGAGCTCAGAGCATAAACCTTCCCTCACGCATACTGTTGTGCCCGAAAACGACCGTAGTCCTTGAATAGTCATGTCTGAAAAGAATATACCCCATTTAAAATTACCGGCTTTAAAAGTAAAAATCTTTTTTTTTTTTATATACAAATCGCTTTTGTGTGACTACGGTCTTTTTTTCCTGTGGTCTTCATATATAGTCTTTAACGGATTCGAATCTCGTTTGTCTGCACAACCTTTCCACATTAATTGTTTACAATACATGTTATCTGTGTATCTGATTATTACCATGGTTTTCAGAAATATATTTAACAGTATTTTCGTTATATTTGGGTTAACACTTTCTGAATTAGAACATATACCTGTTCTGAAAATTGTGTAGGTTGAAACCCGTCAGGGAATCGAACCCACGACCCTCAGAGTTAGGCACCGAATCGCCAGCAGAAAACGCACGCTATC
>JAVFBW010176140.1:0-10901 GCA_034783835.1 Mopalia ciliata
TAAATGTACTAGTCTACTTGTAAACATGTTATGTGACATATGGCCGATCGCTTGATGTGATCCCTGCACCACTAAATGTACTAGTCTACTTGTAAACATGTTATGTGACATATGGCCGATCGCTTGATGTGATCCCTGCACCACTAAATCTACTGGTCTACTTGTAAACATGTTACGTATTTATGCTCCCCCATAGACAAAGGTATTAATTGCCGTTTGATAGGTTGTATTTTGTTTGTTTGATTGGGGTTTAACGTCGTACTCAAGGGTATTTCACTTAAATGACGACGAATTGCCACTTCACACAGCGTCTTCCCTCATTACGGTGGGAAATCTAGTAAAAACCACCCCCGGGATTGCCAGAGCCACAACGTGTGACTCGCTCCTATACCTGATGGTCGACAGACGGAAGGTACATCGAAGCAGGATTAGGCAGCGCACCTATTTGATAGATAAATTTATGACGGCTATGTCACATATCATGAACCTTTAACTTTGTTATTGAAACTTTGCGCTCGGTCCACATAAACCTTGTGGTTTGCCTTCAACGGGAATCAAACTTGCGTTTTATGCACATCTGTGTAGGCCTATATGTATATAAATGTCAGCTTTTATTCGATTATTTGATAAACAATTGCTTTAAAAAAAATATTAACTAACTCAACTGCCTCTTATATTATTAAGGAATAAAACCGAGTTTTCAATGAGCTTAAAATACGACAATCGCTCTGTTTAATAGCATTTTAATGTCAAGTATCAGTTAAGTGTATATTTATTTACATCAACGTGTTTATCACTGTACGATAATTGACTGATTTGTTGATGTTTAACACCACACTCAAGCGTATTTCGTTCGTTCGAAAGCGTTGTTTCCTAACAATAGCCACTATTAATTCGTAGCTAGGACTAGGGTCTGTCCTACCTTAAACAAAATCATGACGCCGACTGGTCTAAATACACGCTATAAACATTTGATATAATCTGCCTTTTAACGGTGGAGATAAGGACAACGGTCTTTCTCTATAATAAACAAGAAACAAATATAAAGACTTAGAATGATGGGTTTATTCGGGGTTACTCTACTGGCTTGTTGTCTTTAGCTTGTAAGTGATTCTCCTAGTTTCCTGTGAAACTGAGCTTTACAACTACTATATGTCTCACCATTTCGTTCTTCCAGGCTGGCTTCGTGATTTCACCGGAAGTTATCTGTGCACCTTCTGCCTGATTGGAGGTTTACTGGTAGTTTCTGGTACGGTCTTGTCCTTGGTGCCATGTTGTCAGAACAGAAGTAGGAAAGTGGAAGTGTCAATAGACGTACAGCCTATAGGAAACCTAGAGGATGTTCCCTGATCAACATCTCTATTCCGACCATCAAACCGGTTTAAGGGACGATCGTGTGTGGAGTTTATTACCAATTTTAGGCCGTATTTTAGGTAATCATATGGCGCCGTGTAGGCTCAAATGGATAAAGGAAGTCACAGGGGATAAACAATGACAAGATCACACAATCACAAAACAAGGAACATCGTGCTAAAATATCGCGTAGCGATTGTTATGCTACGGTATTAAACAGTATTGTACATAAGGCCTTCAGCAATTTTGTAACCTCCTTTGTTTGGAGTTAAACCGCCCAGCTGGCATACGCTGTCGAAAGTACGTTATCGTTTCAAAGAATTTGTTCAAAGAACAGCTATAATTTGTTTTTGTTTTGGGATGCAACAGTGTTACAACTGAACCCCTAGAACTCTTCTGTATTATTTCCTCTGGTCGATTTTGTGAACGTTATAAACACGTCCGCTGGCACGATGCAGAGAGCGGAATGTTTGGAGATCGCCCGTTCAAAGTTTGAACGAGAGATCATTTGTCTGCGTCTTTTCGATTTATCAGTTGCTGGATTTCGTAGCCATTTAGGATATCGAGGTGTTCGCCCGATGTTTAAAACATATTCTAAAGAATTGTTTGAAGTTTTATATTTTTGATAACCGGTGAAGAATGTATGGTGCCAACAAGTTTGAGGCTGCTATAGATTTAATATTACCCCGGTTAATTTTCATGTTGTCAATGTGGACGGTTTTTGTTGTGTGAACCTATAAGCGTTTTAGATCCTGGTGATAAACTGCATGTTTCATAGTTTGCATTTGTTTTTGAGGGGGTGGGTGAAATATTAGTTTACACCACAGCCGGCATAATACTGAATACCTACCTCTAAGTACCGTATGTTTGTATTTTTATATAATTTGTTAACAAAAAAAGGAAAAGATCTAAGAACCGTCTCACCTTCACCATTTTCTCGTTGTCCTTTAGATGTTGAGTATGATTCCGGAGATGAAAAAACCCAGATTATTAGACGTATTTTACATGTAGTCTAGCGTAAGCCTAGTTTTGAGCTATTTATGACTTGCCAGATCACCCGCATTTAGAGTTATAACAACCATTTCCTTTAGCAAAATGTTGAATCATCGAAGTCGTATTATTTTTTCGGTTAGCCCTGGACTGACCACTGGGCATTTATTCAGTATCAGTAACCACGATTTTACAATCCCCTTACAATGCCACGTGGTCAGGTTTGTGGGGTGTTTTCTTAATCTGACAGTATATTGTTGATATTAAATATGACAAAGTTAGTTATCTCCCTTTATATTTTGTTGAATAGGCTATAGTCTCACGACAAACAGAATCCTAACTGTGCCGAGTACTAACCTCAATTTGTTTTGTTTGTGTTCCTGTTTAAAGGTTTCTCTCCTTAGCTGGATGCAGAAGTATACATGGGATGGAGTCATACACTCCCTCTTAAATATTGTTGTTGATAATCTCTACTTCGTTCGGGTGAACGTCAAAAGTTAATGTTTTCTTTTCATTTAAGGTATTTGAAAAATTGAGTATTTACTGTAACAATTATTTTTCAATAAAATAACAAAATATTGATTGTGGCTGTATCTTTCTGTATCTATATATTTCTATAAAGTTTGCGTCAACTTTTTTTTTTTTTTACTAAATCCATTGATTAGAGAATATTTACCTAGCCTATAGTTCTGTCTGAGAATTCAAATACAGTTTTGTCCGTTTTAATTGGAATTTTTTTTTGGCAAACTCATAACAGCTTAATCTCTTTGGTTCATTTTTATATTTTAGCTTTCGATTTGAAGTGATTTTATTCATAAGTGAAACTTGAGTACTCTGTTAAATCTGTTCACATAATGTATAGACTACACATACTCTGAATGGTTCCAAAGTATATGATTTCAGGAATAGTCTGATGCTTGTTTGACACAGTATGTGAGTGAATGGAGTAACACACTTTAAATGTAGCTGGTATATGTCAATTATTATTAGGTACCATAGTACTAAAATCTGTTAAGTTTTGGTGTTCTTATAGAGTAGAGAAAGCTGCATTCCTCCTTTTGTCCTTGTTACATACATCAGCCTTTGCGGGCCTGATAAGAATGAACATCTACCAGCTATGATGATGATGTCAGGAAGCAAGTACATGTAACACACAACCAAGTTCTTAATTTACTATTTATTTTATATCAAAAGAACCCTCTGGACTGCATGAACAATGAACAACAAACACTTAGCAAAGCTACCAATCTTTGATCCTTCCATTTTTGAATGAATAAACTGGACTGGTTACCAGCTCACTTCGGTTTAAGTCAATAATATTAATATGTATGATTACCACATCCCCATATTGTCAAAATCCATTGCAAGGGGAGATAAGTTATAAACACAGTTTTTAGAATTCCAGCAAGGGAGGTAATTTGTTTTTTAAAGGTGTTTGTTATAGTGGCACTTTCTATGAAAATGGATAAGAAATAAGAACAGTTCTGACATGAGTGACATTTACAATCTCCTATTCAAAGGTTCACTTCTATTAGAAATATTTGTCTGCTTTGTTTAGTTTGGACTATGATGTTATTTAACTCTAATGACCTCAAACTTCACATAGCCGGTTAATGAGGACATTATATATAATATTTATTTATAGTTCATTTACAATATCTGAAAGATAAGCAATGGCAGACTATTTTATGTTGCGGACAATCCGCCTACAATGCGCTGATTTCATTTCACTCAAAGCGTTATCTAAGACATTTGTTAAGTGAGCTAGATTAGCGGGTAACACTTGGAATGAAGCCGTTTCCTCCTTGCCACTATCCATCAGATGAAGCTTAAGCACCATGGAAGGGGTCACTTGATGGCGAAGACTTCTACTGGCCAGCTGTAAACAGATGCAAAACAATGATTGTACTAGATAATTGTGGCTAAACACATGTTTGTTTGGGGTTTAACGCCACGCTTTAAGTTAAACTTGTAATGTACATACATGATGTGAAACAAGCTGTTATATATATTTTCAGTATTTATGTTTGTTTGTTTGTTTGCTTGATAGATGTTTCATGTTGTACTCAAGGGTATTTCACTAATATGATGACGGATTGTCCACTTCAAACTGGACACAGCCTTATTACGAAGGAAAACCCGAAGGAAACCTCATGAAAACAACCCCTGCAATTGCCTGAGCCACAACATGTGACTCGCTCATATACCGGATGGTCGACTGGATCCGGTGAACCAGTGTTTATGTGATGAGCATACACTATATATACTACAAAAAACATAACACATATTCTATTGATAATCAAACATAATAATTTGATAATAACACTGGTGCCAATTTTCAACATAAAATTTTAGAGGCTGGCATCTATTTTTTTACAGTGATTTAACATTAACTTCATAGAACTACAACACATAAGTTATCAATTGAACTAATTAATGATCTACATGTACATGGCATGATTTGTTTAAATGGACCACATAGTTGTAGTATTGCAACCACAATCAGTCAGCAAATAACTGGACTCTAGTTGGTTAAGGTTACTCTTATTATGGGATACCACCACACTGAAGGTTCCTGTCAAGATCACAGTTCCTGCAGATCAGGGTGTGCCAGAATAGTGTCATGGTCACAGGTTCCTGCAGATAAGGGTGTGCAAGAAGAGTGTCAAGATCACAGGTTCCTGCAGATCAGGGTGTGCCAGAAGAGTGTCAAGGTCACAGGTTCCTGCAGATCAGGGTGTGCCAGAACAACTTTGATGGTTGACTGAGACTTTTACACTAAGAATTTACACAAAGACTTGAGGTTTCTTCAGTCATGTGACAGTAGTCATGTACCATGGGTGTGAGATTATTTGCAACAAGTGAAAAGCACATGAGAGATATCTTACCCTGACATCTAGTCTCCACTCTAAGTTATGGTAATGTGGTATATCCATGGACATTTCTGATAGGATTTCTCGGATTTCTTGACGATTTTCTAAATACATGGCTAATAGCTCAGCCTGCAATTCTTCTGAAAAACCTAAGACTAAAATTGAAGCTTTGAAATCGAACTCACTCAGCTGTAAATAGAAACAAGAACAAATTGCTAAAAACTTGTTTGTGGAACCTATTTGATCAACAAAGCAAAACAAGTTAATAAATACTGGTTATGAAATGTTACAACAAATATAATAATTATTACTAAACACCAAGTTGTTAATTTACTATTTAGTTTATATCAAAAGAACCCTCTGAACTTCATGTACGATCAACAACAAACACTTAGCAAGACTGGATTGGTTACAAGCTCACTTCGGTTTAAGTCAATAACATTATTACCGATATGTATAACTACCACATCCACATATTGTCAACATCCATTGCAAGGGGAGATAAGTTATTTCAGCAAGGGAGGTAATTTGTTTTTTTAAAGGCGTTTCTTATAGTGGCACTTTCTATGAAAATGGATAAGAAATAATAACAGTTCCGACATAAGTGACATTTACAATCTCCTATTCAAAGGGTCACTTCTATTAGAAATATTTGTTTGCTTTGTTTAGTTTGGACTATGATGTTATTTAACTCTAATGACAAAGCCATTCATAATATTTATTTTTAATTAAATCATGAGGTATGTTAAGGAGAGTCTGTTTATAAATGTGGAGGTTATCACTAGGTATAAAGTTGATAATTACTGCCTAGCCCTGGAGATTACATTGTGGTACCCTATCAACTCATAAACCATGTTCACAATAAATAAATTAATGCATGAATGTGTGTACAAACCATTAACTTGGAACTTTCAGCCAGTAGATACATGAGTCCTTCAACAACATTGTGAATCTTTTCTGGTGATACACCCAGCTTTTCTAAAGAAATTTAAAAAAAAGAAAAAACAACAACTATCGGTAATGTAATTGAATGGCTGACAGCTGTTTAATGCAGTGCTCAAGGCTATTAAACTTCTTTTCACTCTTTTTGACTGAGCTGGGTACAAAGGACAAACTATTCAAAGTCACAATGTAGAGTAAAGGAAATTTGCAGGAAAGTTCAATAATCCAGTTACATCAGAAATCTATTAACTATTTCCACTATCCATTTCACCAGTCACTTATTTTGAATTTACCAATAAAAGCAGCAGACTTGACTTGACACAGAGAGTCATCGATACTTTAAGAGAAATACTAACTAAAATTTAATTGTTGCATGACAGTTGATTTTTCAAACAGACTGCTCATATCTTACATTCTATGTCACCCTGCATTTGTATCTCTAATAAATGGGCTATGGCCTATGGAAATGGCGCTGTCTACATTACTGAATAAGGCATTGCACACTTCTAGTTAATGGCATTCTGATACAAAGTTGTTATTTAACTTAAATTATGTAAGCAATCATAGATGAGGACAGGATTTCTGTACATGGCAATCAGCACAATTTTGTCATTTTATTTTGATGCAAAGTCTTGACTTTTGTCTATTCTTTTACTTACGAGCTGCAGATTGATAAACCTTGCTCTTTAAGCCTTGTTTGATGAAGTCCACGGATATCTTGCAAAATTCTCTGACAACTGAAAATATACAATTCATTAATATTAGGACCTTCCAGTCTTCCACAGTCATGGATTAAATTTCCGGTACACATACCAAATAAAAACTGTAATTACTTGAATTCCATGACAGCTACTTCTACAGCTACTGAGTTTGAGCGAATCATGTAATTGCCCTACATCAGGATCTCCCGTAGCATGATGTATTGTGGGAGACAGGGACAGGCTAGCATTCTAAGGAATATGGTGGCATGACAACATGTAATTAGATCGTAATGTTCCATTTTGTAAAACGCGGCCACTGGACTATTTAAGGTTGCAATTGACATACCAAATGTATCACAGCATTTTGATTACAAAACATTGTTGGACAGTAGTTTATTAAACACATATAAGTCAGTAATTGCAAAATTACATGGTTAGGAGCACTCAAACCCTGTATCTCTATATGGCTGAAATGATCTGATAGACGATCAGAGATACAGAACTCTGCATCTACTATTTCTAGCACAGAGGGACTGTGTCTTTGGAGGCATTCTGTGTTAATTTGCTATAGGACTTATTATTTGTTGCAGGTAATTCATGGCTGTGGTCTCGCGTCCAAATACATGTACATGTAGGCATAGCGTGCATGTAAGCACAAATACCGGTATACTTGTTTCTGAAGACAATAAATCCACGTCTTTAAAATGCAGCGCTACGCTTTATTAATAAACGATTCCTCCTCAATGTAATGTTAACAGGGCTATCCACCATCATGTCTATTATAATATCAGCACTACATCATGTCATGCTTCAAAACACGCCCCTATAGGCCTAGGCCTACACTTGTAGCGTTAAGTCATTTCGTGCGTTTTAATAAAAACAAAATGGATTCTATTGGTTTAAAATGAGTACCATTTATGTCACTGTCTGCCAAGAATGACAGATGTTGCCTGTGTTCGTCCTCCAATATCAAAAGCATTATTGGTCAACTTATAAAAAAAACCCAAAACAAAGTATTTTAAGCTTGACAGTCAGCGGAAGAAAACATAAAATAGCAAGGACGCATGCTTAATGTCAGTTTGTATTATTTACTTCCGGTAAGTTGACAGTTCAAACTCGACCCGGTATTTTCGAAGATTGAATAAGATTGTTTTCTGCTTTTTTTAACGCATAAAATCCACGTCTGAAACTGTAGATGCCTTCCATCCTGATGTTTCTCTAGAATCTAACAAAAATCGGCTGAAGAATAAAAGAACGCTTTGATAACGTTTGGGTATAAACATTTTCAAGTTGGAGTTGTTGTTGTTGTTGTGCTAGTTGAGGCGAGACATGTGCGGACTTGAACGACGTAAACATGCTTGCATTCTCTAAATAAAACCACACGTCACCATTTGAGAGCCATTTCTCATTAATGCTATGTAAGTTTATGGAAATGTTTTTCGTTGCCTTATTTCCAATATTTTTGTTTTAGTTTAACACCTATCTCTTAAAAATAACCACACAGACTGTCACTATGCCTTCTGCCATTTGACGTTTGCTACATGCATATAGTACAAGTGATTTCACAGGCTCTGTTGCTTTTATATTCTAGCGGGGAACAGAGAAGGAGCACATGTGATGCACAATATACCTGTAGTTTACCAGTGTGTACACCTGGACTTAAACAACCATGATGTAGACATCTGACAACAATTAATGAAAACAAATCAAGTATTTTCTGCTGCTCTGTGCACAAGATGAATCAGTCAACTGATCAGATATCAAGACTTTGGGATGAGCTCCAGTCATCAAATAGGTAAGCTTATATGTGTTTAAAGGGATTGGTGTAACTTAATAACATTTGGACACTGTATTTCACTTATCCTTGGAACTTCTTAGTCCGCCTTAATTATATGACAAACCAAAGAACCCAAAAGGCTAGACATAAGTTCATCCATCAATAAATTTATTTATCTCACATTATGATGAAAACCAAGAGAACACTTCACCAAAGGTACCCTAGATGCAGAGTTCTGTATCTCTGATCATCTTCTCACATGCATCATGTAGCCTATAAGCTTAAATCTAGAGAAACAGAGTTTGGGCGCTCCTATAAACCGTTGTTTTTTAAAAGTTTTTACCAACTTTTATGTGTTCAATAATCTACTGTCCAATAATGTTTTGTAATCTGAACACTGTGATACATTTGGTATGTCAATTGCAACCTTAAATAGTTAAATATTCTGAACAAAGAAATATACTGATAGTATGCAGTGTTTAAATGGCCAGCCGCTGATGGTAGACTGTGAAATGGTTCCCTGAAAATAAAGTGATTTGTGTTTTCTTTAGGCCTACCTTCGGATAATGAGACACAAAAATGTCACATAACCTGGGTGTACCTTACATGTACCTTCTGTGACTCTTCTGTGAATAGAATCATTATCTCATTACCAAGGGTACGAATCCATAAACAGCAAATTTTTATTGGCATTTAACTCTTGTCACCCTCTGATAATTACACCCACTCATAAAAATAACTGCATACATGTTATCAAAACTGTAAAAGTTCTGAACATGTAATAAATTAGATGAATTATGTACACAAGGTAAATTGTTTCTTTTCACTGAGCATACAGCTCATGTATGAAAAGCATGGGATTTGCGTACTCTGCACTACTACTCTGTTCACTATATTCTTTGACCTCTGCCTGCTGATTGGTTGATTGATTTTTTACCCTGTACTTAAGGGTATTTCACTAATATGACCGCGATGTATTCCAGCAATAATTGACACTAGCACAACTGAGATGTGAAACGTTTCCATAATGTTGGAAAGTTAATATACCTCCAGTGATAAGTAAAGACAGCATTGCTACTTAAATTAAACAAAGTGCCCTTGGCCCGAGAGCTCTGCTGGCTTAATCCCAGAATGTCAAGATTAAACTTTGCACTCTGAAAAGCTGTAAGGAAATTTATCTTGAGTGCACCTGCATCATATAACCAATTTGCTATGCCAGTCATTTTGCTGCATTACTTGTGTCATAAAAAAATGACCTATCAGCAAATAAAAGATATTTAGATACAGTCCCTTAGCCACATACTTATAACATTACATATGGCATTATGAAGGGAAATATCATTTATTAAGTAATTACTGTTGGAATAAACTCCTGCCAATGCCATCATGAAATATACTGGTATCCTTCGCACCCTGGAAAACACAATTCGCTGAAGGAACCAACCAAAACGAATGTGATTTAAACAAAGGCAATATGCTTTGAGAAAAACTAAATAATGCACAATATTAAATTTACATGGGCTTATGTTGATTAGTTTGTGAGGCTAAGTTGACATTTATCATATGAACTGGGGAAATGTTAACATGTTGCTTGTTTACTTCCAGGCTTCCCAAGGGTGCGTTAACCACAGCATGTGAGGTGGAACTCCAGGAACTGATGAGGCAGATAGACATTATGGTGAGCAAGCGGAAACAAGACTGGGACGAAGAACGACAAAATCTCAGGAAACATCTAGAGGCTAAAGATAAAGAATTGAGCATCAAGATATCATCTCTTAAGCAGAAAGATACAGAGGTATTTCCTACTATGCTATGCTACTTTCTATAGAAGGTGGAAGGAATGTCAACTGTTTCTGATAGCCAGTATCCACTCAGATTCCAAATTGCCTTGAATTATAGCTGAACCATATTCTGTATTGATTTCAATATTTTGTAAATCATCCTCGTGAGGTTTGAATATTAACAAGGTTATGAGAAGTGCTTTGACAAAAAAATATTTAATGTGACTTAAAACATCAGTCAGCAAGCAAAATAACTGTTTTTCTCAATTCATGTGCCTTTCCTTTACCTGTGCAGTGTACATGTATCTTAAATTCAGATGTGAGGGAGCGGGTGGGCCATGGCCCTGCAGAATACTTCCTCGGCTTCCTCGGTCAATTTCCATTTTGGTTTTGATCATATTGTTGTGTGTGATACTGCGTACAGTGTGTACATGTATGTACTGGACAGCCTGTATTTTCATCTTTTATGTAAATCTTCTGGCAT
>JAVFBW010176151.1:0-10900 GCA_034783835.1 Mopalia ciliata
CCCCCCCCCCCCCCCAGACATGCTCTGGACATCAGATGTCTCGAAGTTCAGATGTCTCTGTTTATCTTTAAACACCTTGAACGTTCAAAATTAGTGAAGACACTGGCGTTGATGAATAAGCTTAACTTCATTTCAAGAATGACAGTGTCAAATCAAATCAAAACTATTGGGGTTTTTTTCTACCGCTCATGGGGAACCAACATGATCCGAGGAGGTTGTTCCCAGTCATCTGTGTTGTCCTCCCAACAATCCCAACTACAACATTTTTTCGAATTTCATTCACTTGCCATACCCCACAACTACAATAAACAATTGGGGTTGTCCTGCAAGAAAAATTGGGTTGCATTGGACAGGGATTTCTTCTGGGCTGGACTATTCTGAAGTATTTAACAAAATGCCAATACTTACTTTATCTCTGGAGGTTAGAAATCTAGGATCATCGTTAAAAGCTTCCCGTACTAAAGCACTAAATCTGTTGAACAACTCCAGTAATTGTTCAACATACTTCTCAGAATCCTGATATGAAAAAAAATAAAAATAAAAAATAAGGATGTGAACAGTACAAATGCTGAAAATTTACAATGCTTTTTACAAGAAATATAAATACTTTAACTTTAGTGGTGCTTAAGATTTATAATATTATAAAAAATAGAAGTTGCAATCCATTTACAAGTAACAATTTTTAACATAAAAAGAATTTTACTGATCATTGAAGTCACTGTAAAATAGTTTATATATTTAGTCACAAATCAGTCATTTATGTAACTTTACCTTAAATTCGCACTCGAATCCATTCAGAACTGCAATCTAGAGAGCTTGTTTTCCCACCCTTGTCATATTTATTGCTAGTACTTACAACGAATAGCTTTCAAAAGAACTGCTATGAGTGATATACAAACTTTTACGACCTGTAAATTCCATCCGAATGGTAGTACATGGAGTGTTGGTTTGAAAGGGTTCAAATGCAGAGTAGCTAGGAATAGTAACCCTTAGCAGATAATTAATGTACAATAAGAGTTTCAGCTACGCCATCTGGCGGATAAAATGATCACGGTTCTAGCTATTAGCTAGAACCTTGATCGTTTTATCAGCCAGGTAAACTCCCTTGATTTACAGTTACATTCGTCTCCAAATTCACTAGCCAAGTCTTCTTGTAGCACAACATCTGATTGGATGCGTAGAAGTTCAAACGCATCCAATCACTTGCTTGGAAGCAGAGTCCCATTATACCTGAGTTATCCGCCAAGGGTTCAAATGCAGAGTAGCTCGGAATAGTAACCCTTGGCTAGAGATGATGCGATAGCATAGGCCTAGGCCTTTTTAATGCTTTTTAGTCTGTAAATTTCATTTAGCTTTATCTACTATGAGGTGAGTATACAGTCCTTTAAAAAGATCCGTACGCATTGGGCATGAATATACATTTATAAGGCGAGTTACACGATTGAAACCCTGCTTATGTCACACTGCGATAGAACTGACGGCACCCAATAACAACTGAGAACTTATAGGTCACAAAACCTCTCGCTCGTCAGAGCAGAAGGCTCGCAGTCATACAAGCGCCAAGGACAACACTCATATTCTCGCAATAGTTTTTACGGTAAACGAGACTAAGACAACTCTCGTGCACTATGCCAGGCCATCGCGCATTAATTTTCGTCAATATTTGGGGTGACATATGCCACAGACAAAAATAAAAGAAGTGCAAAATAAGATGGCCCGGGTGTATCTTAGAGCCAATGTCTCGATGTATAGGAAGTAGAATCAAACAAAGAGCTTGTTACATTTGAATGTGATCTTTTATTAATCTTTTCTCCACCTGTTCAAAACGTTTTGGTTAAAACTAAAAACCATAATTCTATGTTTAAAATTTTTTCTCGTTTTCATAATTTGGGACAAAACTTCCTTAGTTTTAATAGATCGAACCTACGATCGTCATATTAAGAGACCAAATCCTCAGTAGTACAGGCCTATATACGCTGTTCAAGATAAGAAGGTGCTGTTCCATCACAGCCTTAACACTATTAATATTGACTTTCTAAAAGACACAAAAATCCATCGTTTAAAATGGCATTGCTTCAAACACGATTAGATACCTTTCTGTTCTCATTCTCCTTCAGCTAATGGCCCATCCTCAGTATACGCTCGATCGCGTTAGATGTATTAACATGCAACGGAACATTACATTTTGTTCGCCGGAAACATATAAATTAACCGGGGTATCCACACTATCAAAACACTTAAATCAACAAAGTGGATTGTATATTGCATATTAGAATGTGTACATATAATGAAGGGGTATGTTATGTTCTGAACCAAAAAGATACTTTGAAGGTGTAATATTCACGAAGACAAGAGAAGTAAAACGATATTTTAACCTCTCCTTGACAAGATACAGATTTACAGGCGACAATCAACTCAACCTGCAATGAATGTTTAACACTGTTTAAACACGTGTTTAATAAAACACATGTATAAGCATAGCCTACATATATTGTTTATCTTCGAGTGGTTATTATTGGTACAATTTTATGGTAAATTAGCTCTAACGGAACCGTTAAATGTTCGTCAGCTGAAGGCTCTGGTTGAACCTTTTTACATGAGGCGTATAGTTATAGTATATAGCTCCCTCTTTAGTCTTCCCCCAAATTCAAAGAGCTTCTTTTTTTCTCAATGGTTCAACATACTGAACCATTTTTTTCTTCCTAGAGAACTCTCAAAGAACCATTATTCGTGACAGTGTATTCTTGAGAGTAAGCTATATCTTCCCTCAAATGAAAGTTTCTATAAACCTATATATAGCCGTATCACCGTATCCAGCGATGCTTTAATGTTTACATGATGAATGTCATATAACAATACGAAACATAATGTGGACACGATCTTTATGCTGAATAATACAAACGCCAGTTCCAGATTCGATCCTTAGTTCGTTCCTTTGAATTGAATTGAATATTTATTCACCAATTATCATTAGATACCAGATTAACAATTTTGTATAACTTGGGAGGCGGGATTAAAACCCAATTGGGCTTGATCTATCCCAATAGAATCCTTAATTCAATCGACAACCTAGCTCACTGTCAGTATGACTATACAGGCGATGTGTGCTTAATCTCAACAGGCAATACTTGAAGTAAGATATTTGTATCAAACCTCTCTTCAATTCCTACATTCTCCTCTTAGACGGAAAAACTGAGTTAACTGAAGTCTATACAACATGATACTTTAAAATGACGTCTCTTTACCCATGTTTCCAATCAGTTTGGAGCTTTCATTAGCACAGTAATCGACGGTCTACACACGCACGAAATTACTTTGATTGGCTGTTTGCTTTACAATATTGCAATGAGATTTTGGTCACGTTTTTTAAACTACTTGTGGCAAGGGCGAAAAGGCGTATATCTGGTCTTATGTACTGTGACTTGCTTTACGAAACTGTCTGTATTTAAACAAGTCGGTATTGATCTCATCAAAAGACCATAACAGCTGCATAATATATTACTTCCAGGTCAAAGTTTGTATACTGTATGTGTTTCATGTTCAGCTACATGCTTGATGAACACATTTAGACCACCCACTGATATAGCGTTGACCATCTCATCGATCTTTGTCATACCCGCAATCAAACTAACATCCACCCACGTAATATTAATTAACAAAACTAACAATAAAATACCTTTTTCTTTGGTTTATTCTTCAACTCTTCCAACAAAAATACCACGCGGCAGGCCGGTTGGCTGAGTGGCTTTTGTGGCCAGTTTTTACTCTTGGCGATTTGGTGCCTGATTTTGAAGGCCACGGGTTCGATTCCCTGTCTGCATATCTTTTTAACTAGAATATTTTCAAATTAAGAAAGTTTTTTCCCAAAATAACAAAACTTTTGTTTATATTCACTGACTTAGTAAAGCAAAATTTTGAGTAGCATGATGATGAGGTTTTTCGTATATAGATTTTGAATAAATGAAGAAAGAAAAATTAGCTTTTTCCGTAAATATAAATTTAGAAAAATAACATAGCTATTTCAATGAATCTGCCAATTTACCAATCAATCAATCAATCAATCAATCAATCAACAAATTAATCAATCAATCAGCTTTTTTGAAAGACAATTCCCTTATTGGTTACAAAGATTTTGAGCTCGTATACGACAGTGAGATATTTCTTCAATAATGCCTTCGTATGAGATATTATTGGTTATATAAGAACGTACTGCTGCTTACCAGCCCGGATTCCTATCGGATGTTTACAATAGATGTTATTCTTTCGGGCGAGTTTTACAATTGAAGCCGTAAATATGGTATATAGGCCTATATATATTCCAGTACAACGTAACTTAAACTACCCTTATTTAATATTTTTTTATTTTTTTATTTTTACTTTATTTATTTGCATATAGTGTTTGGCTTCGTTTCTGAAATGATAGTTTCACTTGAGATCTTTATCTTTACGTATATACTATCGTTGCTAGTTTTAATATTTACGTATAATCGGTACTAGTTTTAATATTTACGTATTATCGGTGCTTTAGTTTTAATATTTAGGTATTATCGGTACCAGTTTTAATATTTACGTATTATCGGTGCTAGTTTTGATATTTACGTATTATCCGTGCTAGTTTTGATATTTACGTATTAACGGTGCTAGTTTTAATATTTACGTATTATCTGTGCTAGTTTTAATATTTATGTATTATCGGTGCTAGTTTTAATATTTACGTATTATCGGTGCTAGTTTTAATATTTACGTATTATCGGTGCTAGTTTTGATATTTACGTATTATCGGTGCTAGTTTTAATATTTACGTATTATCGGTGCTAGTTTTGATATTTACGTATTAACGGTGCTAGTTTTAATATTTACGTATTATCGGTGCTAGTTTTGATATTTACGTATTATCTGTGCTAGTTTTAATATTTACGTATTATCCGTGCTAGTTTTAATATTTGCGTATTATGGGTGCTAGTTTTAATATTTACGTATTATCGGTGCTAGTTTTAATATTTACGTATTATCGGATCTAGTTTTGATATTTGCGTATTATCGGTGCTAGTTTTAATATTTACGTATTATCGGTGCTAGTTTTAATATTTACGTATTATCAGAACTGGAAAGACACCTTATAAAGCTTTATGCGAATGCCTCATCTGTAGCTGTGGGCCTTCGTCCCGTCTGATTGAAGTACATTTAAAAAAGCTCCCGGATATAATACAATACCATGCAGGGAGCTAATTTTACATATGATTTCAATCATATTGGCGACTGGCCCATTTTCCTCATTCAAACTCAACAGAAAGGATTTTAAGACTAGTAAATGATCCATGTAAGTAATGTTCAAGTAAATATGTCCTTCCAAATTTGTTATGAAACGTATAGGCCATGCATAATCCTATTTGGAACGACCATGTACACTTAAAAAGTATCATGAGACAACCGAAATAAAACAGTGTTTGAAGAAAAAAGAAACCATATATTGTTCATTTTGACCAATATAAATAGTGTAAAGCTCACGCTTTATAAGTCTTTGTAATATTTGACTACCTGTATATATAGAAATTATGGGGTCATACCGAAATCATCTCATGCTGGATATAAACTCTCAGAGACAAGTTTCTGAACAGATTTAAATCTCGAGTTGTAAAAGGTAACCCGCAGACATCAGGACAGAAAATATAATACTCACGAATGGTCGCTTCCAATCGATTCGTCTGTAAGAGGCGATTTCATATCCCACTGACTCGTCACTGGCTGGAAATTCTGGGTCACAAAATAGTTTCCCTTTTGTCTGACATTTTCTCCAGAGCTTTTCGTAGTCTTGACCCATGTATAAATCAACTGGGTATGGGTTTGAAGAGTTGGTAGGAACTCGACGTCGTCCGATTTCTCCTCCGTACTCACTGCGAACAGGATACTGCTTTGCCCTTTTTACGTGTTCCCTAGACACTTGCCTTCCTGGTTCATTCTTGGTCATCACAAAAGCAGATTTCGAAACCTTATTTTCCGATTTTTTTTCAGAACGTAGGTAAATTGGTTGTTTCGGATTTGACTTCTGAATAACGGATTCTTCCATTTGAATCGGAATTCGTCGAAATGCACTGTTCTCGTTACGATGTGAGCTTTGCAGACACACATCATTTTGTTTCGGACGAATTGGAGTAGGTTTCCTAACGGCAGAGTTGACTTTCTGTGTTGACCTTGTGTCCTTGAAGACTAAAGGGGATGACACTTGTCTGACCTGACTTCCGTAGGACTCTTGGGAAAAAGTTTTGTATGAAGGAATCTCTTGATACTTTGGAGCCGGTTTCCTCGACTTGGGCTGGCATTTGGTTTTGAGCTCTGCCCTGGGTCTGTTCTGCGTGTATGTGACCTTAGTTGGCATTACCTTGTACACTGTTTGCTTGGAGTGTGTTGGTGCCGCCTGTACAAGGTTGATCTTCTGTTGCTTTGGGTAGTGGGATTCTTGGACGTAGCCGCTCCTGACGTGGTGGATCGTGGCTTCATTATCCGATGACACGGACACATCTTCTGGAATATAGACATAAAGCCTTGACCCTTCTCCAGAGGTGTCCATTTTTTGTGCCGTTTTTTTCTTGGGTTTATATTGGACTTTTTTCGTCTGGGTCGGCTTCAGATAAACTTCTACTGGTATTTCATTGTAAAATCCGGAGTCGCTAAAGTCAGAAGACGAGGTCGATCCGCTGTGTTGTCGTCTATTTCGTACCGATGGTTCGTCCTCCGAAAGACTAATCCTTGTCACATAAACCATGTCACCATCCTTTTCCCGTGGTCTTAGGCGATGGGTAGGCATTGTCTACGGTTTCTCCTAACAACAGATGTGGTAAAAGTCCAGATATGCAATATAGAAGAACAACTTGCAGGTACACTGCTAAATTACCCGATTTGCAAAAAGTATTTTATCAAATCGCAGTTGAAACGGTTACCTGTATATGGTCCAGTGGGTAATAACCGATTGACGGGACAGCCGTATAGGTGTGTAGTCCAAAATATACACTCGAGTCAGTTCAGGTTTACAACAGATTTAACTATTTTAAAGTTTGATATATCTTTTCTTGGGTTATAACAGTATGCTCCGCTGCACCGTAAAACTAGAATACATAGCTTGTAAGACAAACAGTTAGATGGTTTTCCTGGAAGTTCTTGAAGCTGCAGCCGTCGGATTTATGAACTTTTTAGCCTAACGCTTCTTGGTGAACGACTAAAAAAAAAAACGGTAATAATTTATAAGTATTGGCTAAAAAACGTGCAATAAAACTTACAATTTCAGTTCCACACTGTTTCGATACATACAAATAAATTAATATGCAAGTATACTAACGCATACTGTAAACAAACTGAAATATAAATCTGTTTATCCCAACACCAGAATTATGCGGATCTTTTAAAAAAAATAAAAAATTTGCATAGTTTTATTATAAACCGTGAACAACAAGTTAATGTGCTTATCAATCCTTTAAGTAATAATTTTGGCGGCTTATCTCTCCGTGTTAATCTCGACTAAGTTCAAAGTTTGTTGTATGTGGAATGCTATTAAGACGTTAATTTCGACTTTAATTAATTTATTATACCTTCTACATAGGTATATCCTTAAGCTGTGTTTATAAATTAATTTACCTGTAATGTATATAGTTTGAGTACATAATTAACAGGTAAATTAGTATTCTGGTCACTTGATGAAAGTTATAAAGGCATTAAGGATACGAGGTTTATCCTGATATAAAAGATGATATTTGAATAGGACCCAGAAGGTGTTAAAACCAAGAGCTAATATGGAGACGGATTCACTTTTATTTAAAAATATTGTATACATTTATTTTGCAAAACTATATATAAAACTCAATTTTCAGCACGTATACTAAAACAGATGTGATTGTACTTTGATGCTTGCATGTCAGTTCGGGGTGTCGAAGAGATATACAATCTTAAATAGGACTATCCATGCATGGGGAAAAACTTTCTAATCTATTTAACTTACCTTCGTGTGTTTTACAATTCTAAAGACCGATGACAGGGATTACAAACGTAGAACACATAAAACATACAGACTCTACCTGTATCAACAATGCCTTGTCAAATCTATTTAACTTTAGATATCGGTATGAATATTTAAAGACCCCGGTACACCACGGATATAATTGTAGATAGAGATGATATTAACGTTCCCGTGTGCATAAGTAAAAAGCTGTATTTTCTGTTGCCTTTCTAGCCCGGATGGCCCCTTCTTTTGATCATCATAACGTGCTGACAACATTTACTTTGTACCAGTGTTTAATAGACTTTAAAATATAGGCTACCAAATGCTTACAATACAGACACGTCTGCAAGTCTGTGCATATAGGCCTTAACATGCATGCATGGTATTTACATCCAAAATTAAATATTGGAATCAGTCAGCGTACATATAGCTTACATGATTCCGTAGAAAGTAGTCCAATTCAAGACGATTGGTTCGCGTTTTACGCCGTGTTCAAGAGGGTTTAACTTATAGGACGGCGGTGTATATCATTTTTCAACCAATAACTGCACACGTAGCCATTTAACGGGAAGGGTATACGTTGTCAACAAATTCGGGCTGGAAAACTTAATCTACCTCCATTGCTAAGTAAAAACAGCATTTCTAGGCTCCAAACAAACTGAAATTTGACAGAAGACCGAATATATAACATACATAGAGACATGCATGTGAATGTAAGTATTCACTCATAGTATTTATGCTTCACTTACAACATATAAAACTATGAGTAGGTCTTCTACAATAGCAAAAATTATCTATATATTTTACTTTTTATAGACAATTATGTGTAGGCCTTACTCAAAACCGTGTAACTCGTATGCTTCTGTACAAGTAATAAAAACAATACAATGCTCATAATCTAAACTATGGAAGACCATGCATGTCACGTTAAATCTTCACCTGTATACCCTTGACGACCATCACCGGCATGTATAGTGTGATTGTTTTTATAAATATATATATGCTGGGTACTCAGCCCTGATCAGAAAGTAAAAGTTATACAGAATTGGGTACATAGGAAGTTAACTTACAGGGAGTTTGTAAACGGAAGTATTTTATCTTGATATACAGAATTATACACACTTTGATCATAATTTCACGTGGGTTGATGGTTATGCGGACTTCTTGGATAAAGCATAAATTATAATAATTGCTTTATTTAATATATGGATACATAAGATTCAATGACCCGTAAAGAGATATCGTGTAGTGACTGTGTGTTTGTTTCGACCTGGGGCTACAATTGACGATTAACTTGAGAAAAAAATATTTATGGTCGGACAAAATGTGACTAAGATGGATGGAGCTCGACGGACTCTTTCGATAAGACAAATTCATCATATATTTGTTTCATTGAGATACAGTGAAATTACCGGTTGGACTTGTGTCATATTTGGTGTCCAAACGCAACATCAATCTGATTGAAAGCAGATTGTAATAATAGCTTCCCAATATTTTATTGTCGCTAAATCTAAACAATACAGCAGGGCTCCATGGGGAGCTAACTAGGAATAAGGCCTATGACTTTAATCAGATTGATATATTGTCTGTTTGTTCGATTGGGGTTTAACTTAGTTGTCAAGGGTATCAAGTTTCATCTATTTCTTTGGGATTGTCCACTTCACACTAGTGTTCATGGGTTAAATGCCATGGACAACCCGAGAGGAAACCTCGTGAAAACCACTCGCGTAATTGGCATAGCCACATCGTGGGACGCACCCATTTATAGGCCTATACCTAAGGACTGTAGAGTCGAACCTGATAGTGCCAGGCCAACATCGAAGTATGGTCAGACGGCCGACACATGTACCACTCAACCAAGACCTCATTCTAAAATATCAAAGATTCAACTTCCTACGTCGAGACATTGACTCTTAGATACACCCGGGCCATCTTGTTTTGCACTTCTTTTATTTGCTGTAGTCTGTGGCATACGTCTCCCCAAATATTGGCGGAAATTTATGCGCGATGGCCTGGTAAAGCGTACGAGAGTTGTCTTACTCCCATCAACTATAGAAATTCTCCCGAGAATACGATGCCACGACTTCAGGCTCAGATTGATTTAGGCCAATATATATTGTTATATCTAGATAAGGCTATACATGCTATGATAGGAGATCAAAGAGATACAGAACTCAGTATCTAATATTGTTCTTGAATAATATATAGGCATACTCTCTATAAGTACACAAGAGTACAAACTTTTACTCAAACATGTTTCTGAAGCGTGTGATGTTAAAAATGCCACATATAGAGGTTCTGTTAAACCAATGCAACTCTTGGTTAAATCTTGGTAGGCCTATATGAATAAGGTCCAATCACAAGAAGTCATACACTTTGTCCACTCTCTAGGTTTTCTTGCATAGGGTGATAGAAACTTTATCACTGGTGTTTCCATATATACTTTAAACATCTGCTTGAATAAAGGAAAAGACGAATAAAATATTAATTTTGTTTAGGCGCTTTTTAGTGACTAAGGCATCTTGAGTCTTCAAAATACGTAGTACGTTTATCAAAATTAATGCGTTCCCTAAAACTTTAAATCCCCCAGTCGTCTTACTTACCATCTACAACACTACAAAACGACCTTTATTTCGTTCAACCTAGTTTTGTGGGACTGTTAAGTCTCTGTATAGTTACCTAACCTGGTATTCTTGTGTCAGCCTGAAATATATTTGTCGTCCTGATTATCATATATGCTTTTGATTCTATCACGGACGAGTCGTATAGAAAGGCAAACATAAACAGCAGAACATTATCGCGTGATTTGTGTAGGCGTAAGCCAATGTCTATACACTGCCTGCATGATCGTAGATCGGACTTTTCCTTAATGATTTTTCATTATATAAAATAATACAATAAAGCCCCCCC
>JAVFBW010176162.1:0-10900 GCA_034783835.1 Mopalia ciliata
CTTAGGGTTACGTTTCAAACCGGGCGTGGAATACTCACGGATACATAATTAGGATTTATAGCCTGTCAAAAAAATCAGATATATGCAAATGTTGCATACGTTCATTTTGTAACCCGCCCTTTTTAAATAACGGCGGTTGGTTGAAGGGATCTCTGCTGCTCTCAGAGGTAAAGAGGAACAGGAAGCCGATCGGTTTGTGATGTATTTGTTTATTCATTAGATAAGGAGTATTTACATAGCCACGGTTAGAAATAAATAGATAAGAATAAAGTCAATATGAATTGCTCTATCCCAAGCAAATTAAGTATAATACACAGATTTAGGGACAATAATCTGTGAAAAAGTAACATTTTTTCATATATAATGTACAATTATCAAAATCGATTAAATTGTGTCCTGTAATTGACTTTTTTTGTCCATGCTTGTTTTTGTTTGATTTCAGGTGGGTTCATTCAACCATTGGGCTTGCACACTATCATGGGGGCGAACTATTGTAAAAGACGGGGTTTAAACCCAATCAAACAAACATGCTTACAATAATGGATTGGTACACAATTAAACACAGTTTAACGTCGATAATGCGCATAAAAAAAATATCGTGCTTCAGACAATGCAAATTGGAACTGTGCCAATTCGATCTTTGTATGTACTAACAACATAGCGAAAGATTATAGAATTATGAATAATGAAACGTTGCTATTCTGCAATGAATAATTTTGCTTCTTAATCAATAGCGATTTTCCTGTAAACATTAAAATGATGTATTCGTATATAGTTTTAAAATTGGATTTTTTTCGCACCACAAAATGATTATATATATACAAAATGCAGAGTGCCAAAGTTCATTAAAACTTCCAAGCGCATTTCTTTTAAGTACAGTAAACATTACTTTAGTCGGTTTTTATTTATATGCTTATCGATCGCAATCATTGATGGTCCCTTTGCTCGTCCTTCATATTTAGTAAGATTAATACGTAAACTATTTCAAACAAATATATGGACTGAAGTAAAATTAATAGAGAATATTTGGATCAAACAGAACGTACTTGGATTCAGAGGAATCCTCCACAAATACAACAAATCGTTGATAGAGGGAGCTTTGCTCAAATGTCCTTATAACTGAGGACAAACACAAGGCTTATTTTTAAGTCTGACTTTCTTGAAATGTAAGAGCCTCTCATTGATGTCCTTAAGACTGGAGAGAAACACTAACCGTGTATAAATGTGATCTGCGTGGAGAGAGATTTTTATTGCTCTAATGTCCTTATCAGTGGGGAGAAAAACTAACCCTTGTTTATCAGTCTGATATGCGTGGACAGAGGGAGTTTCCTATTCTTCTAATGCTCTTATCACTGGGGAGAAACACTAAGTCTTTATTCATAAGTCTGTATGCGTGGTCAGAGGGAGTTTCTGATTGTCTTAACGCCCATATCACTGGATAGAAACACTAAATCTTTATTCATAAGCCTTTATGAATGGACAGAGGAAGTTTCTCATTGTCCTAATGTCCTTCTCACTGGAGAGAAACACTAAGTCTTTATTCATAAGTCTTTATGCGTCAACAGAGGGAGTTTCTCATTGTCCTAATGTCCTTATCACTGGAGAGAAACATTAAGTCTTTCGTCATAAGTATGCATGCATGGACAGAGGGTTTTTCCCATTGTTTTAATGCTCTTATCACTGGGGAGAAACACTCAGCCGTTATTCATAAGTCTTTATGCCTTGAAAGAGGGAGTTTATCATTGTCCTAATACCCTTATCACTGGAGAGAAACACTAAGCCTTTAGTCATAAGTCTTTATGAATGGACAGAGGGAGTTTCTCATTGTCCTAATGTCCTTATCACTGGAGAGAAACACTAAATCTTTATTCATAAGTCTTTATGCATGGACAGAGGAAGTTTCCCATTGTCCTAATGCTCTTATCACTGGAGAGAAACACTAAGTCTTTATTCGTAAGTCTGTATGCGTGGTCAGAGGGAGTTTCCCATTGTCCTAATGCTCTTATCACTGGAGAGAAACACTAAGTCTTTATTCATAAGTCTGTATGCCTGGACAGAGGAAGTTTCCCATTGTCCTAATGACCTTATCACTGGAGAGAAACACTAAATCCTTAGTCATAAGTCTGCATGCTTGGACAGAGAGAGTTTCCCATTGTCTTAATGTTCTTATCACTGGGGAGAAATACTAAGTCTTTAATCATAAGTCTATATGCGTGGACAGAGGGAGTTTCTCATTGTCATAACGCCTATATCACTGGATAGAAACACTAAATCTTTATTCATAAGTCTGCATGCGTGGACAGAGAGAGTTTCCCATTGTCTTAATGTTCTTATCAATGGGGAGAAACACTAAGTCTTTAATCATAAGTCTGTATGCGTCTACAGAAAGAGTTTCTCATTGTCTTGATGCTCTTATCTCTGGAGAGGAACAGTAAGTCTTTATTCATAAGTGTTTATGCGTGGACAGAGGTAGTTTCCCATTTTCCTAAATAAATGCCGTTATCACTGGAGAGAAACACTTAGTCTTTATTCATAAGTCTTTATGCGTGGACAGTGGGAGTTACCCCCATTGTCCTAATGACCTTATCACTGGAGAGAAACACTAAGCCTTTATTCATAAGTCTGTATGCGTGGACAGAGGGAGTTTCCCATTGTCCTAATGTCCTTATCACTGGAGGGAAACATAAAGTCTTATTCATAAGTCTTTATGCCTCTACAGAAGGAGTTTCTCATTGTCTTAATTCTCTTATCAATGGAGAGAAACACTAAGTCTTTATTCTTAAGTCTTTATGCGTCACCAGAATGAGTTTCTCGTTGCCTCAATGCTCATATCACTGGAGAGAAACACTAAGTCTTTATTGATAAGTATATCTATGCGTCTACAGAAGGAGTTTCTCATTGTCTTAATGACCTTATCACTGGAGAGAAACACAAAGTCTATATTCATAAGTCTTTATGCGTCGACAGAAGGAGTTTCTCATTGTCTTAATGTTCTTATTTCTTGGGAGAAACACTAAGTCTTTATTCATTAGTCTTTATGGGTCGACAGAAGGAGTTTGCCATTGTCCTATTTCTGTGGAGAAACATAAAGTCTTCTTTTATAAGTCCTGACAGCATAAAGCCAACCAAAGGCTTGATCAACCAAGATTTAAATGGTAAAAATTCTCCCCAATAGAGATTTGATGAACGCCTACATATTGGTATACATGTATTTGAATTAAGTAGGAAAGCTCTTTCAAAATTGCAGTATTACTGTTTCAATCAGTATTCTACCTGCATTGATTTATAATATGTATATTATACAAAATTGGACAAATATTACTAACCCTTTTGCAATATTCCGGTAGATTTTTAAAACTTTTCCTTGTCCTAGAAAGCATCGAACTTTTATGTTCTAAAGCGATAGGCTTCTAGGGATTAAACTGTTAATGAATAAAACGAGATTGAATTTAAGTTGTGTTGAAACAAGCTGGTGGTATACACCATTAGTTTCAACGGTACAACAAATATGTATTTAATGTTTATTTTGGTACAATAACTCGCATTATATCGGTTGCCCTTACACACAGATACAAATATCACAGTAATATATATCCATGTTTTAAAGGTGTTAAGAGCATTGAATGAGAAATTTAATTGCGCAGTGATACCGCGAACAAAACAGCGCAATCACAAATAGCCTGGACAGTAGAGTCAGTGGTTTCATGGTTTTGTCCTGCAGCCAAAGTCTCTGTTCTGCTTAATTAGACTATGGTAGACACACTGATAGACAACATTAGGATATTGGTGCTTCTTGATTACTTTGCCTTGGGTTACAAGCACGTCTTGGGCGACATCCAGGGGTTTGACAATATCACCGATAAATTGCTTATTTTCGCATTTGGGTCGAATATTAGTATATTAACGATGTCTTAATACATCGGGAATAGCAATACTGGCACTACCGTCATTGTATTTTTATTTCTCAATAATCTGATAAAACATGAAAAACTGACAATACAACAAATAATTTTTATATTACCTGCTCTACAACGTCGACATGACTGCCCACATGTTCTGTTTTCATGTTCTATACATAGAACGGTGGAGATGTAAATGCTGTTAAATATAAGTGACATCACACCGCAATGTCCTGCTGCGCACCAGGCATCACACCACAATGCCCTGCTGTGCCCCAGGCATCACAGCGCAATGTACTGCTGTGCACCAGGCATCACATCGCAATGTACTGCTGTGCACCAGGCATCACACCACGATGTCCTACTGTGCACCAGGCATCACACCGTGATGTCGTACTGCGTACCAGGCATCACACTGCAATGTCCTGTTGTGCACCAGTAATCACACCACAATGTCCTGCTGTGCACCAGGCATCACTCCGCGATTTCCTACTGTGCACCAGGCATCACACTACAATGTCCTGGTGTGCACCAGGCATCACATCCGCGATGTCCTACTGTGCACCAGGCATCACACCGCGATGTCCTGCTGTGCACCAGGCATCACACCGCGATGTCCTACTGTGCACCGATTTATTCAGGAGTCGAATGTCAAAAACCTACAAGACATCGTTCCCGTATGAGTTTTCAAAGTTCGGTTCAGTAAGTCATCATCATGAATTATCACGTTTAAATGTTTGAAAACATTTTATATCATGCATCACTATTTGTTCATGTTATTAATGAGTTATTACCAGGATACTGTCAAAAGCCTGTTAGTGTAATGCCGAAGAACTGAAGACTCATTTTCATTTCAATGTTTCGGCGATTAAGTTTGTCTTCATCCGAAGAGTAATGTTGAATGTGACACGAAACATATTTATAGGGGGTAATTTTTTACGTAGGTTGTTTTATTAAATATTGAACAAAATTAATTTAAATGTCTAATATCATAAACGACTGGTTTGTCTAACACGAAAAGACGTTTATATTTAAAACACGGCTTCGGCACGGATACCGGCTCAGTTATCAAGCATTGTGAAGCAAGGTACTGCCATGTCTACCGAAATGTTACTGTATAATTAATATAAGATATCATCCGTAAATAAATATTTTCTTATAACTCCATCCAGGCCTTCTTCTTCAATAACTGCAAAGTTTATATCTAAAGCATCATAATTGTAATTGTTGTCAAAAACATCATTTGTATGTCTGAAATAATTGTTTCTATTTACAACCTATATATATCATAGAGTGTAGGTAAAGGGGAGATTATTAAACTAATTCCTTAAAAGTCGTGAATTAGTGGGTTATCTCCCTGCATTAACTTTGTAAACCGTTATCAATAAATGTTTCTACAGCCGATAAATTATTTAACACTTTTTCTACAAGTCAAATAAAAATAAATTCATCACAAATCACTATCAATTTGACAGGTGCGACCTGACTAGTAGGCCCTATATACAATTACAGAAGAATCAATATTTGCTATTTCTGTATGTCGTCAGTGTCAGCAGGTAAACACATTTCTTCTGCTTTACTCGTTATATTTGTGTTCGTCTTATTGTGTATAGATTTACAAACAAAATGTCGATCTAGTATGTTATAGTTCCATAGCGTTGCTCGACTACTAATTACTTTAATCCCAGTTACCAAACATATGTCATTCTATGTGGCCAGAAATGGAGAACACTTCTGTGGAGAAAATCTCTCCCTTTGATCAGCTTTAAGGTCTGAAGCGGATGAAAAGGCAGTTTTATTGACCTCAAGGCAGCGTCTAAAAGAGCAACAGATATACTGTAGAAGAGACTGCGTTTGATCTGAAGGATTTGGCGATAAATTTCCGACAGGTTAGAATCGATGATACGGCGACGAAACCGTCCTATCGCTCTGATAGACATAACGGTCCGACAAGGCTAAAACATGTCTCTGGTGCATCGGTCCACACGTGTCAACTTATTAATTGCAAAAGGCAAATACAAAATATTTTTTTACCGTTATCTGTATCATTTAATTAACAGTTTTAGGGAGTCAATAAAGTGTTGACTAAACGATCTCATAATTGAATGCCTTGTGTCTAGTATAGCTGGTGATTCAACACCGATCAACGCAAATAATTGGCTGGCCCAGCAGGTCTTGATTTGAAGTGTATTTAACAACCTGCTTACTTACAAATGCGTGGTAACTGGAATCATTATGACGCAGGTACCACTAAGTCATTGTTCGGAAGATTTGTTATGAAATTAATTTCAAAACGCCCTAACATGCTGCAATAAGTACATGTAAATGACATGCGTCTGACACGGGGTTTAAACCACTGTGGCGATTGGACATAAACTCTGCTTCCGCATAGTCTAGAGGGATTAGCATGAGTAGCAGATGCACTGCTCGTCCTAAACCGTCTTAATGTATCTTTAACCTATCGGCCATCGCAGCTGTTTTACCTGGGTGATATCGCTTACCACACGTTGGTACATGATCTATCGACCCAGTTGATACAGAAATCTAGAGCTAGATACATCTTACACAGATTTCGTTACATCAGCAAACAGAAGGCGATTATCCTAAGATCTAGATAGAATCAAAAATGTCGCAAAAAAGAATCCATTGAGCGGTCACTTAGCAACCATTAACTACGCCGGCGACCGAGGCAGTTTGAACAATACCCACTGAACAATGGGATATAGAATAGCTGTTACTATACAAAATGCATGCATAAATGAAAGATATATATCACAGTCACAAACAATATATGTTCTTGTAATTGTGCACCTTCATTTAATTATTAGCATATAGATCTTTAACTCGTGTATTTAAGGGGTATGGTAGGTAAATCCATTTAGAGTTCCACGTGAATCTTTTTTTAGTACATATATTAGGTCCCACTATACAAGAAAATGTCTGTCGATAGTCTGGATAATGTGTCGGGTGGGTGCTTCGTGGAACTCCAACACGGATCGGCCTAGGTATAGTTGTTTCCATGGATTAAGCATATGCCAACCTTGATCCAAAGAACCGGTCAGGGAACTAAACTCAGTCAAAAACGAAACTTTACATTAAGTTGAACATACAAGAAAAGTGGCTTTAAATAATGATAAAATCCCATTTCATACCCATTAAGGACAGTGTACCATAACAATTACGTTCATAATGTAACCAGTTCCACCGGAAATGCTACGGAAATATAAGAGAGTAAAAATGGTAAGTTACAACTTGATAAAAACATGTCAATAGCGCGTATGCTCACAACTGCGACGCAACGTCTCCTCATGGATTGAATGATGCGTCTGAACACAGCTTGGGGGAATGCGTCGCCATAATAGAACCAACATGGCACCAAGTTCCTGCAAATTCTACGGAGGGTTCCTTACTTGACGGGGTCTTCTGCCAAACACATCCCATACATGTTCTATGGGATTAATGTCGGGAGACCTTGAGGGCCACTCCATGACATTGATGCCAGCATTCCTAAGAAGTTTTCGCGTTAAATTGGTCGTATGAGGTCTGGCATTATCGTAATGGAATACCAGACCTGGGCCATGAGCTGCCATGAAGGGCAAATCTATAGAATGAGCACATTATTTCTGTATCCTGCAGCAGTTAGGTTTCCGACCATCAGTCGGGAACGGGCAGGACCATTAAAGGCACCCCAAACCATACCACTACTGCCCCCAAAACGGTCCACTTTCTGCACACAACACTGGGCGTTCCGTTCACCGCGTCTCCCATCAACGAAGTGCAAATTGAATCTGGATTCGTCCATCTCAGATGTCTTTGTGCCCATAGAAGCGTTGACGTCGGTGTAACTGGGTTAAAATTGGTCAATGATATGGCCAGCGTGCATGGAGACGAGCACTGCACAGGCGATTACCTATGGTTTGGGAAGTCACACGACCTCAAAACAATTCATTCATAGTGGACGTTGCAGTTAGAAATCGATTACGCAAATGACATAAGACGATTTGTTTGTCTTCCGCATGTGTTGTCACACGTGGTCTGACCGAACGAGGTCGGTCTGCCGAGGTGCCAGTTTGTTGGAGACGTGTCCGAGGATCAGGGATAGTCCGTCGACTACACCCCATAACCCTGGCAACGTCAGTAACCGACGTTCATGTATTTAGCATGCCAATGGCACGTTCACGTTGAATGTTTGACAGTCGTGGAATTGCAAATCACCGGATAATTTACTGTAAGAACCTGTTTTCCCGAGATGTCGAGTTACCCTATTCCATCAGTATGGCCACCCTTTTACACGACCCACAATCCGAATGCTATTCGGTTGGCAGGGGAAAGGGAATGTGACTAAATGATTCTCGCAGTTGGTGCAACATCCAAAAAGTGTACATCAACAACATCCAGCTGCGACATGGATCCAGTGAACTCATACACCGTTGAACACCCCCTGCAAGGTACTATCCTATGTACACATCTCTCACCAAGGCTTTAGACGGATTTTGCAACACACTCAGATCTCCAAGCTGCACAACGTGAAAGACGCTGAGAGCCGATGAACCGCGTCACGTTATATAGTATGGTATATAAACTATCCTTGTCATCACTGTCATCTGGTTGAAATTCATCTTCCCTGACCGTCGTCAAAGAATCTTCATATTTTGTTGCGTTTCAGTTAGATTTGTAATGAATCTTCTGACTCAAATTCAAGTCAACATCCAATTAATTACACATTTTACGTAAGTGTCCCCTTTTCTGACATAAGTGACATGTGAATTCCTTAAATCGCCATTTCTCCATTTGAAGGTTTTCATCTAACGCAGCAATAACACTGGTCCCTTGAATCTACGGTCTGATCAACGGTGTCGCCTGAGTTTAACACCCTGTTTTAACCTGCCTGCTCCCCTGAACACAATTGGTAGCACCATCACTGCTACTCATTAACTGTCCCCGTGCGTTGAGTTTGCTTTTGTCACCAACTCTTAGACTACACATTTCGATTTTGCATTTTCAAATGTTTAGTCTCTTTAAAAACAAATGTGTTTGAGTTCTGTGAAGATCGAAAACTAATCGGTACCTTAGAAATTCTGTCGAGAATGTTCCGAATTGACAAGTGCCTTTCTGTGAATAGAATCTGTGCAGAGTAAACTACCTCGTCGCCAAATGTATCCCGGAGAAGTGCATTCTATGCACTAAATGATCAACACGAAAAACGTTATCAAAGCAGAATCACTCCCTGTATTGTGACACATGCGCAAGGTCAGCACATATTAAAGTTCAACTGATAAGTTTCACATAGGAGAATGTGAGGACCACACCAAAGAAAGATGGACATTTCATGTTGACTATATATTTCGGATTGTTTAAACCCTCTTCAGTAGTGTAGGCTACTCAAAGCAGAATCACACCCTTTGTTGGGACACTACTTCAAATAACAATGTGTTAAATGTAATTGTATATTGAAAGCAAGAGGGAGACAAGTTATACATATCTGTGCTACCTGTTGGCTTCGTGATAAATGGCTTCATGGTACTTCTCATAATGGATGACTATTTTTAAAGTCTCATATGAATCCTGACATCTTTGGGCCAGAATATATGAAAAAGAACTGAGTGTCCTGGTAGTAACGTTAAACCACGAACTGAATATGTTGCTCTAAACGATCATAAATTAGATAGATCAAGCCCAATTTGGTTTTAATCCCGCCGTACAAGTTATACAGAACTGTAAATCTGGTATGTAATGATAATTGGTGAATAAATATTCAATTCAATTCAATACCCATTTTCAATTCCATTACGATTTTTCAACCCATCGATGAAAAATAATCGGTGATAAATAGTGACTTGCTTTCATCTGACAACTGTTTGACATATAGCTTATATTTCAGTGATATAAATCAGTTCAGTCATGTAGATCAACAAAACACTGAAAAAGCTTCAAGTATGGATGATGATTCACTTATCCAGAACATGCTGGTAAAAGCCAGGAAAGTTACAGCTTTTAAGGTTGCAAGATATCTGTTCCCTCTAATGTGAATATATCTACTCTAAGAAGTTAATAAAAAACATACCAAGATTATTCTTTCGTGATTTAATGCAGTTTGGATTTTCATAAGAATTTGATCGAAATACAGGTTTCGATGAAGCCCCCCCCCCTACCAGTATACTATCATTGTAAGTAGTTATATTAGGACAGTTGCAGTCTCCGTTAAGCAAGTTACATGTTGGGTCATCGTGTGTTCGTCCGGGTCGCCTGTTTTTGGCGCGATTATTTACTCGGCTGTGGGCAATAGGTGATGCCAGGCCATCAGAAAAACACACAATTTTGCAATTTTGGATCACGTGTTGGCTGGCATTAGGAGGTGGAAAACCTAATTTACAATGGTGTTTCAAGGATGATCGTTCGTTTAGGAATTGAGCCAACCAGATAGGCTAATGGCGTCCCATGCCTGTACACAAGATTGCGGCAGGTTTTGTGTTTGTGTGTGTAGGGGAGAGGGGGGGGGGACATCAGTCAATTTGAGAATCGTTTAATCAGTTAAACGCTATTTAAGTGGTGTTCGCTATTTGCATATAGTCCTTGGTTAACAGCCTCCTAATTCGCAAGCAGTTCACCTTCGTTTGTTGTGGGAGAGGTTGATCCCAGTTGGGAGCGCAGGTCTTCCTATAGCTCCTTTCATTTTATGCAGTATGAATAAACATTTAAACATAGACTAGCCGTATGGCGCTACATTATGGTGTTCAATGTTATTTTCCTTTTTTATGGTTCCTAAGTCAAATTTACTAACGGTCAGCGTTAACAAAAAATATGTGCTCTAAAAACACGTAATTGTATACCTGACTAGGATAATTGAAGGACTCTACCGCAAGTCAGGGGTAAAAAATGCAATTCTTTTCTGTTCGTGGTTTTCACGGGTATTTCCAAAGGATGATAGTAGTATAGTCAGAGCAACTCGGCGCGCATTCGTGAGGAGGTTGTGAGGCGGTATGAGGCGGCTCCGCACTACA
>JAVFBW010176173.1:0-10899 GCA_034783835.1 Mopalia ciliata
AGCATAGCAATGCCCTGTGAATGTAGCAATGCACTGTAAGTGTACATTGCCCCTATATAAGCGAAAGACCCTTGAGTAAGCCCTAAAAGTCTGAATTCGCCAAATAAATCAGGTTCACTTGAAAATGGTTTAATATCAATTTCAATATGGGTATTAATCTGGTTTTGGATATCAAGTAATTTATATTTTGATCACCTGCTAAAATGTTTTGCAAAGATTCATGTTAAAGATGGATGTGTTGTCACCCTCAGTTCATTTTACATATGCTGTGTTTGCCATGTATCTACACCAGTACTTGAAAAAAAAAAAAAGAACTTTTTAATTTTTTTTTAATTTCATGTGTCTAAAATAATTCGCCATTCAAATTTAGAATCTCCCACTGTTTAATGTTTATCTATCAGTTTTTATTTATTCAATGATAGTTTGTTACCAAGGGTTGTCAATTCTTTTCCTTATTCACATATAATTACTACAGTAATCAATCAGTCATAAGAAACTCTGATCATTATATAAGTATGGGTTTAATTATAGGCTCAATGTAAAATTTGATATTTTTCCAAAGTTAAATAGCTTGTTATAACACTGATGTTACCTGGTAGCACGCATTAACCTGTTACTACATAACATTTTTACCTGAGTGTGCCGAGTACTTAATTACAGGTTCATGGTACTATCAAAGCTTTCAAGCGCCTGAATAAGCTCTAAATGTGTCGTGATAGCATCGTGTCCAACCAAAATTGGGCCAGTGAACAAAAGAAAGTGGAGTTATGTTCCACAAGTTGATCTGGTTTTAATAAAGGGACTAGATTGTAATGTTAATACACACAGGAATGTTTTTGAGTCAGGCTTCAATAGAACAGAGAACAATGCTAAGAGAAAAAGCGTAGGTTTTTTTTTTTTATAAATTAAAAAGAACCTCTGGAGCTATTTTACCCAGAGTCTTTTGTTTGTCCTAAGACGCCCTCAAATAGCCATCTTTCATTGAGCCCATCTTTAATTTTCTCACAGCAGGAGTTTAACTGAGCTTTGTTCCGCGGTATGATAGAGAACCAAGCTGGGGCCGGTGGGTGTCACCAGCTTAAGTAATTGGAGTTTACCTATATGCCAAATGACCCCCCTATTCCCTAAAACCCTGTTTCTACTTGACAACGCTCATTGTCCCTGCTGGATTTAATCATACCTTCAGTATAGCCCATCCTCAAATCCAATTCTTTCTGGGCAAGCCACAATGTTTTCAGGAGAACATCCGGGCTGTTGTTTGTTTTGACGCGACATCTGCTGTTTTGTCTGAAGTGTGACTTATATTGTACACCACAAAGCCTGGCCTTTATCAACCCTTAATCCCAACTAATAATAAAATGTAAAATTAACAGCATCTGATGATAACCTTATAAAATATCTAATTATTTGTAACCTTCTGATATGGAAGAATTATTGGCTAATTAAAACTACTGGAATGACTGTGGAACTTGACATTCTACAATAAGATACTACATGGCAAAATTTCTTTATCAAGTTAATAAATTTTGTGATTAGCTTTTAGGGATTAATATTTTTATTTTATTTTTTTTTTGTCGCAGGTAACATGTAAGATGAGAGTATTTACCGATCAGCATTATTTCACACGCTCCTGAGTTATCTCTCCTGACAATCATTACAGTGTGTACCTTAATAATATGTATCATGTGTCGGTTTTATTGTGTAAACATAATTTAAATCTACCACACTCTTTAATGGTAGCAGTGTGCAGCCTGTTGAGCGGCCATTCACTATAACCGTAAGGTATTAACAAAAACTGTATTAAATTATGGAATGGCAGCAGCTTCACTAAACCTATCATAAAAAAGGCGACTTAACAAACATTTTTAAATGCCATTTCACAATCTTTCACAGTTTTCATTTTAATGTAGATAGTTTCTACAAGAATTTGTAAAATGTTCACTTTGTTCATAGTATGACTGTGTGAGTTACTTATTGATGTAAATGTTTGTGGCCTGATGTTTCAAACTGTTTAAAGGAGTTTAGGAACCACCAGTTTGGGCACCAAAACCCTTTGCCCCTCTTAAAATTTTAATTTAAAAGTAAAATATGATTCTAATAACTAGCTATCTATTTGAAATACCAGTCACTTTCAAACCAAACGTCTAAACCATGAGCCAAATTTTTGTTGCCTACAAGACATTTTGGTAAACCTTATTAGGAAAAATACACTTTTAGTCAGTTTTATACTACATGTAGGTCTACATGTACATTCAGAAGAAAGCACCTGCTAATACTTAACAAATTGTTTTGTCTGTCCCCCAGGTATTATATGAGTGCGGAGAGGGGTTACTAGGTTTCCTCTTGTTTTTCCATCATATATAAGTGAGGAACATTGCCTAATGGGCAACCCATCTTCATATAAGGGATCCCTGTGAGGGAGCGGGTGAGCCATGGCCCCGCAGAATACTCCCTCGGCTTCTTCGGTCGATCGTAAGAGGCGAGAAAAGAGGTTGCTTTCTGTTGCCCTGGTGTTTGCAGAGCTAAAGGGTAATGGGAAACAGATTTGTTTGTGATGTTCTCTATATTTGTGTCCGTCATCATATAAGTGAAATACCCTTGAGTACGACATTAAACACCAATCAAACAAACAACAAACAAATCATATAAGGGAAATACCCTTGAGAAGGATGTTGAACATCGATCAAACAAACAATTTTTTTTCTGTCCTTTTTCTGATGATGGAAATTAACAATTCTTTTAATTTTTATTAATATAGTACCTATTTCACTATGTATGAAATCTTTCAACATAAAAATCCAGTAAGAATATAGTCTACGTGCCTGAATATTTGTCTTGCTACACAAAAAGAGATTTTTAGAAAAATTCCATTTACAATAGGGTTCCATTTCTAGAGACACATTATTGTGTCATTGAGTTGATGGTGAGTAGGGTCATTAGAATACAGCCCACATCTTACTAATGACCTCGATATAGCTTTCCATTTGTGTGAGGGAGAGCGACCGGTGGACTCAGGGGACCCAACTCCACAAAAACCTGTCAAAATAAAGATACTTTTAATTAATAGGATTTGCTCGAGTTTTACATTAAGGACTGGCCCAGGACTAATTTTTACAAAAAGCGGAAACATGGCCTGGAACCTTGATATGATTTTAACGGATAACCACAGAGCTATGAATTTTACTTGTATTAAGCTATTTCAGAACCCGAGGCAAGGCATGGGCTTGGATATGGGTTTAAGTGTTAATCCCCAGGGTACCATTTGTTAGGGACTGAACTGGGGAGATATAGAACTCGAGACAAACAGATCTCTGCAGGAGAATTAGACAGGACTTAAGTCTTAAATAAACTTATTGTATGCCTCATTTAGCGGTAAATTTAAGCAGCATTTAACAATCAGCTGTTGTCGTCAATCTGTATATGGGTACAAAGTCTAGGATCACAAACGCAATCTAGTATCCTTTCATTTGATATCAAGGTAATGCTGTTATTATCCGAAACTAGTGTATAAAGCACTTAACTGAAGTAATACGAATTCACACTTTGAAATGGAAATTGCGATCCTGCAATCAAGGCAGAATTCCCGGTAGACAACTGTGACCGGCATCTGAGAGAAATTAAGACAAGAAAAATTAAGAGACAATATATATTCTAATTGTGAAGGGCCTGGTCAAGACGACAGACCTAAGCCTTTGAATACCTCAGCATTGTATAAACATAGCTTATTAAGATATCATCAATATGGCTTTATTTGGTGAAATTCAGGGAAAATGTCTAGAGGTCCCCGTGGAGGGATGGGTGAGCGGAATTACTACAAGTGAGAAGGGAAAATAGGGAATTGTGAATTAGAGTTTAATAGAAGTTCTACTCAACATTTAGACATCTCAGTTTGTCCACTGATACAAGCTCAGAATTAAAGATTAAATATTGAGCAAGCTTATTTCCCTGGCTTATGTAAGGACTGATTGTCTGATAAAGAACGGCTTAACACAAACAGTCATTGCATGGTGGCATTAAGGGTAGGGATTCCAACTGACAGAATTTGTTTAATGTGCACTGATAAATCATAAATCCTCATTAATCCTTGTATTTGTACTGTTATTCTAGCTATACTATGGTAGCAGAATGACAAGGTTAAGATAATTTGCAATAAAACTATTTAAAGTGTAGCTTAGCTAATCAATTAGACTATTAAACGGTTTAATTCTGGGGCCCGTTTCACAAAGACATATTAGCCCAAGTTCTTCTTAATTGTCATGACAACCTGTACTGAAGGTATTGCGTCACCATGGTAATTAAGGTAAGCTAAGGGTAAGATCACTTTGTGGAACAATACCCAAGTATTTCCACTGATGGTTTGCTTGAGATTATTGTTGATTTGTAGTTTTCAAATGACTGGCATAATTAAGCTGTTGTGTAATTATATTTAGTTATACTAAATATTAATTATACTTTTTAACCGTGTTAATCTTAGGTTATATTTGTGGTCTTTAATCAGGCCTTTGCTGTTAGGGAAAAAAGGACAGAATGCCCATGGTTATCCAAACCTTTTTTAGGAGAATAGACTTATAGGTTTCCTAAATTGTTTGCAGTCTTCATCTAAATTTGCATTTTGCTACTGATTACGACAAATTGTGTTAATAGGATCATCAGTAAAGTTTGTATTATAATGCAATTTTGTTTAATACTTCAAAAATGAACAGACCCATAGTGGTAGCATGTGCGCTTACCGGACTGAATCTGCTTCGATGTACCGTTCACAGGATCGAGTTCACCTGTTGACCATCAGGTATATGAGCAATTCACATGTTGTGGCTCAAGCAATCGCTGGAGTGGTTTTACAAGGTTTCCTCATGGTTTTCCACCGTAATAAGGCAAGGTGAAGTGTGAAGTGGACATTCCATCGTCATATAAGTAAAATACCCATGAGTACGACATTCAAACCCCAATCAAAAAAAAACAAACCAACTTTAAGGTTCTGCCAGAAAAGATTACAACACAGACCTGCTTAATTATTTGTTGTAACTTGGCACATGACATTCTTTCACCATTAGATTGGTGCAATCAGTGAAGAATGTGACGAAATATTTCAGCATAAACGGAGAGTGCTTAAATAATGCATGGTATAAAACATGGGACCAACAATCACAATTTTGGAGGTTAAAATGATTATCCTATTACGGCGATTGTCTTTGTATAATCAAGTATGAATATATCAAATTAATGTGAGGTGATTTTAATGTTAAGAAAAATAGATCATTTTTTATCTTAAAAAAAATAAAGCTGATTAGTATTAATGGACAAAGGGAGGTAACTCATTAAAGATTGTGCTTTACTACTATCTAACTGATATATCTTTTTGCTTGTTGAAATGTTATAGTACTCGATATACAATATTGTCACATGCAAGCTGTCGTTTGATATGGACATCACAATGTAGTAAAATACACGTCTGATACCACTTTTAACAGAAATTGTCAACTGCTCTAATGAAAGAAGTGAGCAACAATAAATAATGATACAAGCTTTTGTAATTTTACTAGAACTTATCTGTTGCCATTTTTAAAATACATGTAATTGTAAACCAGTTCTAATTTAAATGATGTTTGTGATGATATTAAGTTTAGTAAACAATAGTAAGAACTCCAAAGAAAGATGGTCAGTGGCCATGGCTTAGTGGTTAGTGGATTTGCTTGCTAAGCCTAAGTTGATGTACCGTTCACAGGATCAAGTCGGTCTGTTGACCCTTCAAGTATATGAGTGAGTCATAAGATGTGGTTCTGGAAATCACGGTGGTTTTTACAAGGTTTTCAGACTCACGCACACACACTCACAGCATATTTTAGAGTTTAAAAGTATAAAGCAGTATAAAAAATAATGGCAATACAAATAAATAAAACTGTCTAAATGTAAATAATAAAAAAGTAATAACTTATATACAAGACAATTAATGACTATAAATGATAAATATTAACAATTATGTAAGAAGACAAAAAAAAAAAGAGACAAAAGTTTAAAATTAAACTTACAAATGTTTTTAAAGAACAGTACATAAAATATAGAGAGATAACAATAACAAGACTCTTACTACAACTGGCCAACTTTTAGCATTATACAAACCATTTCAAGACACACAAAAACTTTCCTCAACTGATATCAGAAAAATTTGCTGATATATTTATTTATTTTTTTTTTTTTTTTTAGTTTCAGATTACATCATGGAGAATGGCGATAAGCAGGACCACAGGTTTGTGGATAGAGTAGAAGAGACAATCAGTGTACCGTCATGTCGACAATTTACCAAATCTGAGCTGGAAAACTGGGTGGAGATCTCTACAGATTCAATTCCATCTGTGGAAAGCTCCTTTCGAGAAACAGCCTACCTTAACAGTCTTGCCAACGGTAATGGTGGCAATGGGGTTGTTGAAGAAGAGGGAAGTTCAAGTCACACAACAAAAGAAACTCAAGAAACGGAACAAGCTCATTCCAGTCACCTTGTAATTTCCAGCAGTAAGACAGATACAGAATATAGTATTGACCATGTGGAAACCATTTTGAATTCTGAAGGTGAATTGAGTGTATCAAGGTCGGTCGAGGTGAAAGCTTTTACAAAATCACAAGATCAGAAGGACCTTTCACAAACATCAGAGAGAGCCAATTTTCAAGAACCAAATTCTAGTCCATATTCATGGTCACAAAATTCTGATTCTGATAGAGAACTGTTTCTATCTGGAGCCAATGTTCAACCATTTATTACAGTCGATCCGAATGAAATTTCTTCCCAGAAGGGCCAATCCAAAGAAGCTGTTATATGGGGAGATTTCCACAGCATGAAACAAAAACAAGAAAGTCAAAATACAGAACAATTTGAGAAAATCTTTCAGGAACAGTTGAATGCCCAGAAAGAAAAGGAGCGCAAAGAACAAAAGATCATGGACAAGCTTTTGGGAACAATTCCAGCTTACAGGGGGGACTGGAAACAGAAAGAGGCTGCGGAACAGTGTCATGTGACTACAACATCCACAGAATTCACTACCAGCAGCAGCCTGCTGAAATCGGGTCAAGAGAAGCCTATGTTATCACAAGAACATGCATCAGAGACACTTACAGGTCCTGGAAGCCAGGAACAAACGACAGCTGTGACACAAGAACTTCTGACTTCAGCATCATTTTCTGACCAGTATGCTGATATGAAAAGCTTTGAAAAAGCTGTTCTAAGTCGAGGTAGCGCCTATGACCCCTCAAAACTCATTGAAGTTGAACGTAAATTTATTGTGACAGAAAAGAGTGAAGGAAAGCTTAAGAATCTAGGTGCAAAACTATTGTCCGAAAAAACATTCAAGGATACATATTATGATACATCAGGTTACAATCTAACTTTAAATGATTTTTGGCTTCGTTTACGAGGCAATAAATGGGAATTGAAGACGCCAGTTAAAGGGAGGCAACTTGGTACAGCTTGTACGCAGTATAATGAGTTCACAAACGAATATGAGATTGTGAAAGAAATTAGTGACATGCTTGCCCTTGACCCCGCAATGTCGAACATTAAAATTCAAGAATTAGTTCACATCGGTTTGCTTTCTGAAATCTGTCATTTAACAACAAACAGAAAAAGTTATGGCCTGCAGTCTTGCTCCATTGACCTTGACCTCACAAATTTTGGGTTTCAAGTCGGAGAAATTGAAGTGGTTGTCTTGGGTCAAGATCGCATTCCCGAAGCCCTGGAAACAATTGAAACAGTGGCCAAAGATTTAGGTAAAACTAATTTTTCTTTGCTTATTATTTTGTTCATTGGTTGAAATCTATGAATTGATAAAATAGTTCTATGTTCAAGGCAGGCCTGTGCTGCTATCTTTTCCGGCATAACCTTAGAATCAGTTCTCTAAAATTTTGTGAGGTTACCTAACATTTGCTTTTGCCCCTGCTTTGCTTTTTTAAATACATAAATGTGCCTTTTATGAAAAATAAAGCAAAATTGCTTTCAAATACTTATTGGATGACAAAATTTGTCAAAATCAATATCAAAATGCAAATTTAGATGAAGAATGTAAACAATTGGGAAACCTATAAATCTGTCCTCCTTAACTATTAAAGTTTGCATAGCTATGGGGAGACCCCATTCTGTCTGTCTCCCACACAGCACAGGCCTGCAAGGTTACATACAGGAAGTCCTGAATTCTCACAAGCAAAGAGCAAAAGAAACTTCCCTATATTGCTCAGAATTCCTGTAAACCACAGGTGTTTAATTTAAATATCTTATCATAGAGACATTGACTGAATATCATGCCCGATTTCCCCCCCAAAATTTTTTAAAATATTTTCCTTTTTTATGACGGATTTATAAAACATTTTTAAAAGTCTACTCAATATTTTTCCATTTTATTTTTATCCCTAAATCAAACTCCTTTATTTTCCTTGCCATGGATGGAATATAGAATTATTGACCAATTTACAGATTTCTCTCTTTGTTAAGTGTTGTTACATGTACATGTTCATCACCTTCTGTCATTTGTCTATAGCAATATTTATTTCCCTAGCTGCCTGAAGGAAGTGCTTATTTTTTTGCCTTGTTTTTTTTTTTGTGCTCTCTGTTATGAAACATATTAACATGTGCTCTTTATTTTGTGCTTAAAATTGTTTGTGCTGTACAGTATGACTTGAACTAACCTCTCTAAAACTGTGAATAGTATGTGAGTAATAAGTGAATCTTGTTAACCAAAAACTGTGTATGTTTAAAACCAACAATTTCAATAAAATTGGCAGAGCATCCTTGTCTTGAAACGAATTGACTGACTCTCTCTTCCATAACATCTTGCTAACACAGCATGTAGGATTAGTTCAGATATGGACTATCAAACCAGGGCAGTTTCTAGAAAAATTTCCCCAGGTTCCTATCCCAAATTCTTCAGACCAATCAGGGTTCTGAATCAGCTTTTAGCTTGATTTCTAACAGGAATTTATGAAAATACTAATATATTGACATTAATTTGGGCTTGAAATAGTTTAGGCGCTCATACATTTTCCGTAACTAAAATGGCTCTGGATACTGCCCTGCAAACACTTATAAAAAAGAAAGTCTTTGAGTATGGATGTCAGCACGGGTGGAAATGTATAAAATATTTTGTCAGACATTTTTCCAAATTTGTCCTGCAGGCCATTTAACACAAAGTTAAATTCTGGGGATCTTTACAGGACAATCTCAATTTTTACCGGACATGTCCTGCAAATGTATTGCTATTTCCACCCCTGATATATTAAAGGTTGAAAATATGAATTAATTCTAAAATTAAAAAAAAAAGGTACAAATACAACAGTGTAGAGAGTCTGTAGTTTTTAAGAACAAATTGAAACAGATCACATTGAAGAAAATACATCGTAAAACCTCTCCCAACATAAATCTGAACTAACCACTAAACTCTATAGAGCTTACCTTCTGGTGGAACAAAAAAATATCATTACTTTCGTGCAAAGTTACCTTCAGAGTTTCTGTCTTACTCCTTTGTAACATTTAACTTTAAACAGACTCACGAAGACTCCCAAATATTCACCATTTAAATGACATACAGAATAATATTCTCAGTCTGAGCTGATCAATGTTTTAATCATCTTGAAACATTCTCAGCTCATCAATTAAAATCATTACTTCACAAAGCAAAGGTGGAAGAGCTTTACTCTGAGTTTTGCATCAAGTTTGAAGTTTACATGTTGCTTATTCCATGGATAAGGTGCATTTCATATGCAAGTTGTTTGCTCAGTCATCAATCTCTGCTGTCTCTCCATATTAGATGCCATTTGCAGGAAATTTGCTTCTAGGTATATTGTAAGCTTATTTAGATTTTCTGAGCTTTTTTAGTTTTTTCTCTCTTTTTTTTTTTTTTTTTTTAACATTCCAAGGCGATGGGTTCCATGCAAACAATTTTTTTCCTTAATGCTGGAAGACAGGTAGATTTCTTATGATCCTAAACCTTGAAACTGGCAGTGTAATGGGTCTAAGAAAAAAACATTTAAGACACTTTTCAAAGTAATCCTTATGTATACAATACAGTATTCGTACATGGGTCATTATGACAAAATTTTAATGTCGAAGCCAAGGACACCTATAGGTGATAGGTTTTGTTATTGTAAAATATGGCATAAACAGGAGTCCCCATTAGGCTAAGACAGTCAATAACAACGTGAAAATGGAGGGAGGGGGTTGAGATTATTCAACGGAAACTGATGAAGAAACTCCCTTCTTTGAAGAAAATATCCACTTTTACGATTGTTGTGGTGAAATTCTTATTTTCCTGCAGTAAGGTTACATATATCCTATGAAAATGACTTGCCCAAATTTTATGATTTGTGAAATTCTAGAAAACCCATATCACCTGTCCTCAACTTCCAGATTTCAATCACCTATAGATAGATACCTGTACTGTTATGCACATCTATGTAGATTTTTTCCCAGAAGATATCAGTATAATGATACTGTGACACTGTTAGTCTTCCTCTCATGATCTCATCATTCAACCATCCAGCTGTACATGATTTCACTTGTCAATTGACCATACCCAATTCTACTATTCAGTCGTCTTCAGATTTGTTATTGCTATGCTATGTACTTACATATTATTGTTACTTAAGAGACCTGTTGTCATGAAAATCAGATCATTTTTTTTATTTTTTCTCATGTGTATAATATTGTGTCTTTTTATCCGAAATTGAATGCTATAGTACCTTGATAATAATTGCAGTAGATAAGGATTTGCCTATATAATGAGAAATGTGAGCACCCGTCAAAGTGGACACCCTGAAGTGAACAATTGCCTCATTTGGACATCCTGTTTTAAGAAAGTTTAACATGCTGGAGATAGGAAAACTGTCAAAATTGGACACCCAGTTATTTGAGAAGTGAAG
>JAVFBW010176184.1:0-10898 GCA_034783835.1 Mopalia ciliata
ACAATAACAGGACGTAATACAGACACAACAAACAGATCAGCTTCCTGTTCCCTTTAACTCTGATAGCATCATGGCAACATCAACCGCACGAAGAGCTTAGGCTTGTGTAAGCTGTGACCTGATTGGCTGGCTGTGGCTCTACAGCCAATCGAGGATGCCGTTCTTCTAGGTGCTGGTATTCTTTTGAAAGTGTTGAAAGTTCACAATCAACCAAAGCCAACTGGATAATTGTGATAACTTTGTAAAAATTTGGCGATAACTGCACCCCACATGTCTAGCTTTGCACTGATAGTGATCAGATTAACTCTTTGTCTTGGTGAAGACATTCGGGCAGACAGGCACCAGTGTGACCTTTACACGCGCTAAGACACAACCACAACACTATTATGGCAGTTGCGTCTTGTTTAACCCACCCACGGTGTATTCACAGGTTTGTTTGCTGGTTATAAAGACTTTATTTGTGTATATTACTTAAATAAAATTGGGAGATAAAAAAGGTTTGATGAGCATTATAACCGTTTGCGCGGTATATCGTGGTACATTATAGCGTGGTTACACTGTATTGGGTCATATTCTTCAAATACCCTATAAACAAAGGTTATAGGATAGATATACATGTATGCTGGCAGCTTAAAGTTTGGTGGGCATTTTTACAACATTTCTGCCCAGTACTCCACTTAACAGTGTATATTTTAGTTATACACATCAAGAAAACTAATAAATACAAAAACATGAAATTCTTTACTTTTCCAGAAGTGTAGGATTTCGATTCAGATGACGAATTCTCCTCCAGTACCAAATTAAAGCAGCTAACACCACAGGAAATATTGTAGTCTTTATAGAGAGCCAGACCTGTGTAAAGCCTCCATTTTGATGGATTATCTGTAAACAAAACAGTCTTCCAATCTAGAAGTTCTGTGACTTTTGTCACAGGGTAAAAGTTAGTGTATTTACTCAAAAGGACAGTTACTACAAGTAACTCTACAAGCTCCACTGACTCAGTCGTTATTTATGCTCAGTTAAATGCAGTTTGATAAATATATATCTGAATTTGTCCAACTTTGTTTACTTGATTGATTGATGTTTAAACCCTTGTCAAATAGTATTTTACATCAAATCAATGGAGATAAAATGATTGGTGATTTATTTGTTCTCAAGTTATCATCTTCACATAGGTGAGAGTAAAGTCGAATTATGTTCTAAGGGTCATACTGTTTTGAAGAATTTGGCAAAATGCAACCCCATCTGTTAATTTAACAAGGGGAAGCTGCATTACAAGTTTGAATTTATTGGTGAAATTGTTTTCAAACCAGCTTTATCACAAACAATTTTGATGAAAATGGATGGACCATTTCAAACAGCTGCTTCCATAGTGACCAAGGGATAAAAAAGAAAAGAGAATATTTCTTGAGAGATAGATGAAAACTTACAATGAGCCAAACATCATCTAGTTGTCCTATCCCAACATTGTGTTCTTCAAATGAGGGTAATCTCAAATTTAACAGGTAATAATCATAATCACAACTTCCTAGCTCAAACAACGACAACATATTGCAATCATACATAGCTCCTTCCTCTTTCTGAAAAACACCATTTACATATGTACAATAACTCTTTATATACATCTAAGTCTGCTGTGGTCTAGAACAATACAGGGGTGGAAATTAAGCCAGCCCGAAGACCAAAACCCTGTAGATTTTGTGTTGGGCCCGCTCACCCTTGGAAAAAAGTTATATTTCTTAAGACCACTAATTTATCACCAGATCCTACATACTGATTGGGAACAGCGGTCAGCATGCACGAGCTTGATTGGCTAGTCGATAATAGTGTACATGGGTAGAACAAATTTTTCATTTAACGGGACAGTATATCATTTATATTTAACGCTCATACAGAGAATAGCAGACGGCTAAATCCATAATGTCAGTCGATTCGGTGACCTAAATAGAACTGCACAGTCGAACAGCTCAGTCGTTGATTGGTCAAAATCCACACTGAGCGATTTCAGCGTGGTTCTAGCTTTATTAGCAAATTTTTTAAAAATTATTATAACATAGTTTTATTCTTCTGATTAAATTGTTGTTACACAAAATAAATGTTTTCTGTCTAAAACTAGGTACATGATGTGCCCTCATAAGCGGACACACCATGCAGATCAGCATCATTTACGATGTGCGCTCGCGACGAACTCTTTCTGGGTCTAGTAAATAATAGCCTACTTGGCAACCGTGAAAGCTCATCTTATCGAACTGTTTGCTGTTTTAAGTTCTGAAATATTTTATTTTCTCTCTTAATTTTATTTTAACTAAATAAATTTGGAATATTTATCCCTGAATAGACATAAAAGGTGAATTCTGAACCGTCATGACATTCACAAATTAAGTTTTCGCTGTAAGCATTATCAAAAACAAAACGTCAGGGCCACTCAGACTAGATGTAAACGTGATGTTTAAGTTACATGTACTCATGTTGTCCGAAAGGAGTGAACACTTGTCAGTGTCTAGCTGAGATTCAGATATGCGATGAAGCAAATCATAGTGTAATTTAACGTTACGTTTAGTGCATACTGCTTTTATATGGTTAGCTGATTTTTTCACACTTTCATTTGAAAAGTTAATGGTAAATGTCTTTCTTCGGTTTATATCAGATTTATTTCACATGAGCACGTGCACGATAGCCTGTATAAATTAAGAATTCTCATTGTGCAAAAACACAACTTTGTGTCAGTGCCGGCTAGGCCTATAGCGTATGCCCGCTGTGATCGCCGATGTTCGTTCGAAACTACCAGTTCATAAGTATTTTGTCAACAAGAAAACATGAATCTGGGAAAATATCAGTGACCAATATTAAAGCACTATTATGTGGCAGAATTTCATCAAAGGCGGCTATGTCTGAGTCTGTTTGTCAATTTACCTCATGGCAGGTTTTGCAGGCATTTTTTTTTTTCTATGACTGTTTAACGATCGAGCCACTTGTAAAATGTACATGTATGATCGCTGTTATTTGTTGCATTTTATCGCGTTTGCAACTAGAATGGTTGATAAGCATTAGGTATCATGCTGTACGAAAGTTATTAAACTAGGCTACGACTGACGCTGATTTTGATTATCAGGGTTGTTTCTCAGGCCGCCTTCACTTGTTATTGTCCAACAGGTTTCAACTTATATGCGAAAATTAAAACTTTCTTGCTTTGACATCGACAGCCACGAGAATTAAAAAATAAATAAATAAAAAAATAATTATTATTTTTTTTTTAATGCCTCACGAGTTCCCGCGAGAGTCGCCGATCTTCCCGACAATGAGATTGCTATATTACACATTTTTTCTGGACCTGGTAGTCCATCCTTTAGAAAATCCATCTCCTTTAAAATCTTTTGAATTAATAACTTTTTGGGCTTTATTAGAGATACCAAGTTCCGATGGGTAATTCTTTTTATACGTTTTTTTTTCAACCAATTAAAATGCTTTAAATTTGGGCATTCAAGTGGTTCATGAAAACAAAACATGAAAATATGCCTTCATTTATCCCTTAACTTACCCATCTCCATCCAAGGTGATTTTGGAGTTGGCCCATATCGGCAGTACCAGGCCAATGGTTGCTCTCTCACTGTTACAGTCAATGCCCAGTATAAGACATTCATCAGTGTCCTGTCTCCCCATACACGACACCACTGCTATATAACGGTTCCGGTTTGGGGTAGCACTTTCTAACTTCACAGCCTGAATAAAAAAAAATAATAATAATAAAAAAGGCATTAACACTTAAACAATCCCTTTCCGAAAAAGCTTGTTTATTTGATTGGGGTTTAATGTCATACTCAAGGGTATTTAACTTATTTGACTGTACACGTCACACTGTTCCTTGCAATAATTCGTTGGATAACCTCTCAAAAACTGTGATTCTAAAAGCATTATGTCAACTAGACTTTTTTCTTTGCTTGATTTATTGAGGGTTTAATGTCGCACTCAAGGGCATATTACTTATTTAATGACAGACTGTCCACTTCAGTGCTCCCTTTGCATAATTTCAGTGAAAAACCTTTCAAAAACCAACCCAGCGATTCAAAGAGCATCATGTCAACTAGACTAGTCAACTAGCATGTTTGTTTGATTGATTTAGGTTTCGTAGCTCTCAAAAGTATTTCACTTTTATGATAACAGGTCGTCTATTTCACTGTCCCTTGCTCAATTATGGATGAAATCTGAGAGGAAATCTAGTTAGGCCCCAACTGTCTTTAAAAGTTTTCATAAACTTTATTCACATAGGATGATTGTTTGTTTAGTTTGATTGGGGTTTAATGTCGTACTCAAGGTTATTTCAATTATATGACGCTGTGCCAGCCCAATGGGTGAAGGAAATCACTCTAGACACCACTGGCAACAAAGAAAGACAGGATGGGACAAATACAGGACGACAACAACAGGACATAAAACAGACACCACAAACAGATCAGCTTCCTGTTCCCCTTTAGATCTGAGAGCACAAGGGCAACATGAAGCTCCCTCCAACCACCCGTCACAGAATGAGGAAGGCTGTGAAAACATACCACTTTAAGAGTATCTTGTGGTCGTAGAAGGTGTAACATGCACTGGAGATGATACTGGATGTCACCTGTAAATAGGAGGAAAAAAAACAAATTTTTTTTATATGAACATACATTTAAGTAACATGTATTGGGTGAAGGAAACCATGTACAATATCACTGTCTATAAACTATGACAAGACTATCAACAAACCCACCAATACAAAGATAACACTTTGATTTGTTTGTTTGATGGGGGTTTTAAGTCATACTCAAGGATATTTCACTTATATGACAATGGATTGTCCACCTCACAATGCACCTTGTCTTATCACAGTGGAAAACTGAGAGGAAGCCTCCAAAAACCATCTCTGCGATTGCCGGAGCCACAACATGTGACTCACTCATATACCTGGTGGATTTGATTCTGTGAACGGTACATTGAAGCAGGATTAGTTTGCACACACGGTACCAGTAAGCCACAGCCGCAGGACCAAAACCACATTGAAAAGATTTATGCTGATTTTGTGATAGTTAATAATCAGAAGAGATATCATGTGATTTGTTCTAGGCAAAAGTGTTGACTTGTGATATAGATAGTGTGACTGGTATAAGCCTTGGGTTAATCGTAAGTTTATTTACAGGAAGCTTAACACCTTATAGATTGAAAAGAATGTTCAATTTGGTCTTTAAAAGAAAAAGAATGTTCAATTTTGTCAAAACATATCCCATATTCACCTTTTTCAAGAGGAAAATATTTAATTAGAACGAAAAAAGATCTAATTTTGATTTTAAAAAATGAACTTTTGTACATTTGGGTTTCGGATGGTAAAAGCTTGTATCCCCCCTCCCCTCATACTTGTATAGGTTTAATGATAATTATAGTACAACTGAATCCAATATGGAGCTTTATTGTTCAGGTCCATGTTGGGTGGAAAGTCCGCTTTTGTACACAAACGCTTCTTTCAGTGGAGTAGCGGGACATCAACTTTTTTTACAATCAAATATGGTTTCAATCAAATCCAATATTGTACAAAAGGCGTGTTTTCATTGGATAACATATTCAAGTGTATAATTAATTATTATAGGAACAGAAATAAACAAGACTAACCTCCATGGGATCGTGTTGTGACTTTCCGTGCACATTCACTCTGTGGTAGAATCAATGCTGTGCCCTTCACAGCAAAATAACTTTCACTAAAACTGAAAAACAAAGAGGAAAACTTAAATAATATATAAAAATAAAAACATCTAGACTTTTCTCTGGCCTATCATACATGCTTGCAATTTACATTGATAACAAAACAGTTGATCAAATAAAAAAATAAAATAAAAAAATTTAAAAAAATCATGTATATAAATAAGGGAGGTAACTCCATTATCTGGGGCTTTCCAGTGAATCACCCCAAATAGGTTACTATTACCCATAGTAAGGTTAAACATTGTCAAATAAGGTTAAACATTGTCACTCTAACTATAACATACAAAATGAATTAATTTTTTTTAACTGAAATTAATAAGTTTAATTATATAAATAACTTTGTCCAGGTAGTGAGCATACTGTGGCACTTTAACCATGCATTTAAAATTTGTGATACCTTGTCAATTTGTACTGTTATTCATATTAGTAGCACAGTCATAATGAGTCATTAGCTTTTTACAACATTCAAATCAATATTAGCACTTTAAGGTATCATTTTGACCATAGGAAAATCTTTTGCTTCAAATGTATCAGTTCTTAACAATCTCGTGATGCAAAAATAGAACGGATGTATAAAATTGTCAAGAATATCTAAGGGAATGAGCTGAAGGGATAAGGTAAGGGTAGAGAAAGATACAGGCTGGAATGGGACATCAATTTAATTTCAAGGAATAAGCTTCAGACGCAAAATCAGTTTGTTACCATAGTTGTATTCTGTCCTGATGAAGAATCGACTTAAAATCTTTGTTTGATAAGAGTTTTAGGTTAATCTCAAAGGTAATCTGTCTTGTTTGGATTATAGGATGGAAAATCAGGATTAATAGATTGATTGGTGTTTTACACAATGCTAATGGTATTTAAATGATAGTGGTGTTTTCCAGCAATAATTGACACTAGCACAACAAAGATGTGAATAATTTTTTTCATAAGGTTTTCCTCCAGTGCTAAGTAAAGACAGCATTGTTACTCTTCAAACAAACTGCCCATATCCAGAGGGCTGGAAAATCAGGAGGAAACCTAGCATATCTTCAGATTTCACCTGTATGTACCGGAGATCTTTGAAACTTTGACCCAGTACACTGAAGGAAGATCAGCAGTACCAAAACACAGCTTCAGTCTTTTACCTAGCTGTTCAAATTTAATGACTTAAAAAATAAGCTACAGATTTGCTCATGTACCATTTAAAATTATTTTTTAAATTGTCAGTCAAAAAAACTAAAAATTTACAATATTTGAGTTCTGTACTTAAGGTTATTTCATTGAAATGACAGGATACCACCATTGGCAACAAAAAGATCAGCTTCATGTTGGCCCTTAGCACTGAATGAACCAGGGGCAACAGAAGGCCCTTGCCAACCGCCTCCAAATGTACATTAAACACTTGAATCTGGTGTCGTGTTCTTTATATAACATAAATAGAGAGAAGAATTGTGAGAAAAAAAAAGAAAGAATTAATTAATTTAAGTAGAGAAGATTGGCTTGAAAGAAACAGTTGGCTTTGTTAGCAATGACTAATACACCATACAATGAATTCATCTGGATCCTGTAAACCCTTGACAGAGTATGATGATATTATCAAGTCCAACACTGGCGGGAAGATAAAACTATCAAAGCCACAGACTCACAGTACAGTTACTTTCTCTGGAATGTTTTTAAGAAAACTGACATTTTTATGTATAGTTTTTAAAGATTAAGTTTCACTTCAGTTAGCTCAAACTAGGCTTGTTTGTTTGGTGTTTAGTTTTAAACACTTATGCTTCCACTCATATGATAGTGTGACCTCGAACACTGCCTTCATCATCAATCTCAAAGAACACTGAAAACTGGTCAATCACAAAATGCAAACAAAAGCTGTAACAGTAGATAGTCACCACACTCAGCTTAGAAGGCTCCAGGATTACAAGGAAACAAAATCATCACAAATTTTGATGGAAACATTGATTTAGTTTTTAATTAACGTTACCTTTTTTCTCTTTTTATAGGATTTTGTTTGTTTGATTGGTGTTTAACGTCATAGTCAAGGATATTTCACTTATATGACGACGGATTGTCCACTTCACACTGTACACAGCCTTATTACGGTGTAAAACCGGGAGGAAACCTCGTAAAAACCACCCCTGCAATTGCCGGAGCCACAACATGTGACTCGCTCAAATGCCTGATGGTTGAAAGGTGGACTCAAACCTGTGACAGGTAAATCAAAACATGTTCAGTTCAGGTAGCACACTCGCTACCACTGAGCCACGACCGTGGGCCTTTATATAGGAAGTATAAATCTTTTCATGTACAAAACTAATGTGAACAACTGATTATCAAAGGGAACAAGCAGTAAAGATAAGGTATTAGGAAAAGCAAGAAGGATTGGAAGAAATAAATAGAAGAAAAATGTTGGGAATCCCTTAAAAGACCTTATCAAAATCAAAGTTAGAATAGCGTCCTTTAGAACTCACTTTTTCAAAAGATAAAACCTTATGAGATGAAAAATCATGAAGGTCAAAATAAATAAATTTTGATCTACAGTTCACAATAGCCTTGTGCCTTCAAACATTTTCTATAATTTTTAATAAACTTCAAACTAGGAAAGATCATCACAAATTTAAAAGATAATTGTACAAAGGGCTGTAAGTTGTAAACTCTTTCCTTGGTTGAAGTTATAGAATCCAGGTATTGTTCCACAAAGCAATTCTAGTCAAGTCGCCTTAAGTTACTATGACAACATAATACCTTCCATGCTGGTTGCCATGACATTTAAGATGCAGGTAGGCTAAAATTGCTTTTTGGGACCCAGAATGTATGCTAACTTGAAACCACCTTTTTTCTGAAGAGTTCTGATAAGGTCAGTCTATGGAAACAAAACTAGGACAATAAATTTGATACAAACGGTATCTTTAACTAATTACAATTAGTTCTCATAAAAATTCAGCTGTCAATTTTTCTAGGGATAGATAAGTCCAGCTACTACTGTACATTGTAAGATTTCAAAGTTAAATGTTAATTACTTGTTAATAGTGCAATTTGAGGTTGGTTTTCCGACCCCTTGTTAACCAAAAGACTTTGTGGATTTGAACGTCTTGTTTAGAGTTGAAGCAAGTTTCGATGCAAACATTTCAATCAAAAAGACTGTGAAATCCAACAAAGTGTGATTTATGTCACCCCCGCGGCACACAGAAATCCATGGTGCTACAAAAGGAAATTTTGCTTCAAAATAAACCAGGAGTTGGAATTCACAAACCTTTTGTCTTCGGAAATTAGTTTTTTTCTAAAAGTAAGGAGAGGGGGGAAAAGCATCAATGGATGCTCAAAGCTAGAAAATCTTTTTTGTTTTTCTAGCAGGGAGACACTTGCACACATTGATCCTTGGCAAAATGCTGTGGCCATAAAAATTAATCCAGTAAATTTAAATTTTCAAAAAAAGAAAATGGTCCTTGCCCGTTAAATAAATCTGGTTAAAAAATTAGTTTAAATCTGTAGTGTATGGACCAGGTTGACATTAGGCTTAAGAATATAGGTAATAATGTCAATGGATAACTATACTATTTCGTGTCCCTTAGCATGACGGTTAATGTTCTTATCTTTACAAAGGATATCTTCATAGGAGACAAATCGTTTGATTGATTAATTCATGTTTTATGCCAAACTTAAGGATGATTCACTTGAGTGTATTCCAACAATAATTGACACTAGCATATAAACCAAGATTTGAAGCATTTCCATAATGTTGGAAAGTTAATTTTCCTCTGTGCTACGTAAACAAAAATGCAATTCACAACACTCGTAATTAAGTCCATTACTTTTAAAAAAAGATTATTGATACATGTACACTGTAAATTTCAACCACATGCTCAATTTCATACAAGTCAAGAGTATCCCTGGACAAGTTACTTCTGTTAATACAATTAACCATCAAAATAAGAATTAAATTTTGTTTATACCGAGAGGAAACCTAGTGACCTCATAAAAAATTATTAAATTGATTTTTGGTTTTCATCTGTAGATAATTGTTCTACATACAATCGTTCATCATACACACACCTCACAAAAATACAAACACACATTTCACAAAGAAAACAAAAATGCAAGTTATGATGGCAAAATACAGAACAATCCGGGTGGGTTAATGTTGCTTTTGTATGTTTTATCTGACACAAAAATATAAAAACACAATTCACAAACAAACAAAAAAGAAAATTCTGAACAAAAATGTTATTATTCTGCAAAATAATCATGAAGGTTTGGAAAATTGTTAACAAAAAACAAAGAAACCCTACCAAGAAATTTCACTCAAACGGAAATGCTAATTTTTTCAAAGAATTTCATGTCACACAGCATGAATGCCAAGGCTTTAATATGCAATGAGAATGCAAAGGAAGTTTGTTTTCAAAAGGAGATGGAGATACATAACAAAAATATCCCTCAAAATTCTCACCGAGGAGTCAATTTGGAGATAAAACGAATTGTATTGAAGAATTTTCGCAGCCGTTTTATAGCTGTTTTTGATCTGAAATTTGAGATTAGAAATAATAATTGGGTGAAGAACAATAAAAGCATAACACCAATAAACTGAAATAAATATAAAGGGAATTAACAATGAAAGGAGAGAACTGAAGGTAAAATGTTAAAGAAACTTCAGATATTAAATAAAACATTAGTTACACATTGCTAAAACGTAGGCTTATAGATGAACATAATTACACACTGCAAGAACAAAAGCATTATACATGTAGACATACATACAAAAGCTTGAAGCACACTTACATTGAATTTATACACATATAACAGGTGGAGATAAAGACATCAAGTACATGTATACTAGAGCATTTGCTATGGAATTAAATGGGGTTCAACACCATACTTAAGGTAATTTCAGCCTGTAAGCCAAATGGATAAAGGAAGCAAAGTCACTGGCAACCAACAAACCCAGAGAGAGGACATTCACATGACATGACATACAGACATCACAAACAAGATCAGCTTTATGTTCCCCAACAGGAACAAGAAGACAAGAGCAACAACATAGCTCCCCTAACATAACAACACGATCAAATCTGAATAATTATGTTATGTAGAAAAATTTAAGCATCTCAATTAGTAAGTTATCTGCTAAAATAAACCAAAAAAACCTACCAATTAAATTGTGCATACTTTAAAAGTAAATATGTGTTGAATAAACCTGC